>JAVTVY010035033.1:0-15460 GCA_036873755.1 Hanleya hanleyi | reverse complement strand
GAATTGAATAGAGAGTGATCTTCACAGACACTGAATACAGGTGTTTTCTGTTTGCGAAATTTAATTTTTATATTCAGAAATTGAATTCGTATTGTTACTGAATATAGTTTAAGAAGTTTATCTTGCAATTTTACATGAATATGAATGTCAATGAATACCCTGAATGTTAGTAATTCATAATTCGAACGATAAAATACAGTTGTCTCAGACAATCTGCATTCAGCAGAGTTTCCGCATCATGCCATGAAAGTGTTCTAAAAGTGTTCACAGCAGCCGAACGTTATTCATTACATCAAACTGTCCCCATCAAGCTCTAATCCCTGGTGAGGGCCATGATTCCGTGTGACATTTTTTAAATGGCATCAACTGGCGTTTTCTGGCACAATTAGAAGTATATTTTCGACTATTGTTTTTTCGAAATTTTCTGCTAAAACGGTCCTTCCTGCGATATTTAATTGTGCGTGACGGAATGTCCAAATACTCGTTTTGCGCAAAATGTTGGGTTCTGGCGCATGTTCGAATTTTTAATGGTCTTTTAAGAATAATGGACTGATGTAGATTGTCCAGTTAGCAACATTAGTACTGGGTCCAGGCAAATGTCCGTCTTGAGAGAGTATTTGTTAATTTGAAATGCAAACGGCTGCTTATATTGGTAGATTTTGACAGTAGTTTCCAAATTTATTATCAAGCTATCTATTAGATGAACGAGTGCTCATTCACCCCCATGGCTCATTCACCCCCATGGGTTATAGTTTATAGGGATAGGGAGATCGCGTGCTCTTTCTATACTACTCATCGCGCACTACTCATCGCGCATGCACAGTCGACCCATTCTACTGTAGGGTGCAAACCTGGCCCATGGAATCTCAGGTAGCGAAAACACCAGGTCTCTCGCCCCACCCTATCCCGCGCCACACCTATAGGGATAGGGAGATCGCGTGCCCTTTGTATGCTACCCTTCGCGCACTACTCATCGCGCATGCGCAGTCGACCCATTCTACTGTAGGGTGTAAGCCTGGCCCATGGAATCTCAGGTAGTGAACACCCCAGGTCTCTCGCCCCACCCTATCCCGCGCCACACCTATGCGACCCGCTGTGCAGTGAGTAAAGCGGAGTAGGAGAAGGAGTAGGAGGAGGAGGAGGACACGCCCCGGATTATACTAGGTAGATAGATGTCTTAGGTGTACATTTTCAGAGGTCAGAGGTCACTTCTGGTCACATGATTTAATGATATGCTGAGGTCATAGGTCAACACGCGCCACTCTGCACATTGCCTACTACTCACATTTCGGGTTGCTTTTCATTTTTGCTTGATATTGCAGATGAGACATTCGACGAAAGGCGACATTCAACCTCGCTACAACTTCTTTCATAGAACCAGTGGAAAATCCAGTATCACGTCTTTTGAGCCAAGAACCATGAAGACCTCGAAAAAACAACTATTCTAACGGTATCGGTATAGTTCTCTTCTTTCGTGTGGTTTCTAATGTCACCCAGAGCGTTTAAAATCATTTCATATAACATTCACATTGATCTAATATCTGTGTAGGCGTTCTATGATTGTCGAGCGTCTCGTCAGTCAGTAGGCCTACAATAGCAGGCATTTAAACCATTGCATACTGATACCCCTTCATGGTAGGCCTGATATAAACTTGTGGAGATATTTTAGAGTAGTGGGTGACTAAAACTTACCATGGAGAGAAATGCGCACAATAACGAAGGTGATTTGTTCAACATGGCGTCTGTTCATCCGGAATGGAGCTTTGGCTCTGCATGGTGTGAATACTCATCAACACCAGCCGTATATATAGGCTTACACAGAAAATAAGGCATTTATCCATTAATTGTGCCACGTCTGCCTGTCTCTGTATGATAAATACTGTACCGGTATAATAATTGTACAGCAAACAAGGAGTTTAATGCGGGTAATCTATGTTAATTGCACAGGATGATCCAACTGGCGAATTTGAACCGTTCAACGCAGTGAGCAGTTTGACCATGTTCATACTCATGCAGGACACAGGGGCTCGTTACCGTTGTTAATTGGTTAAAATGCTGATTGAAGGGGGGCCGAGGTCGCGAAGGAATGTTCAACCATAAATACATTTGTATTCAATTGTCCTTCACAATAATATTGGTTCTGAAACTTCATCAAGTATTATCCACTATTGAAGGTATGCTTGGCTGAAACAGAAACCATCAGCATTGACGTCATTAACGGATTTTTTTTTCTTTCTTTTATTTATTTGTTTATTTATTTTTATTTTTTAAACGTAGCATCCTCTCAGCAGGCCTGCGTGTGAGACATATAACCTTATATAATATCATATGATTGCTCAATAATAATATCCACATACAGATGTTCGTCGCTATACAGCTGAAATATTGCTGAACGCGACGTTAAACCTTAATTCTCTCTCTCTTTCATAATTCCGGCAGTGAACTGAATCTTTTCTGAGATATAGTTAGAATTCTATAATATGCAAAACATTTTCTGAAATTTCGCTTCCAGCTAAAAACTGACTATGCGTGAATTCTGGCAAAAGTTCTATTTTTATTTGAATGTTTTCACATGGAATGATTGCACCTACTTCCGAAACTATGCGGGTTTTTTTTCTTCTTTTGTGTAAATTTGGACCCACAGGTGAGAACCAGCTACTGGTATCACAAAAGTCCTTTATTCTCTTAATTAATATTCAATACTCCCGTCAACTGAAATCCGTTCGTGTCGTATAAACCAGAGCGGATTTCCTTTGACAAGAGACAGTGACGATGCCACTTGACAAGTAACCAACTTAGGTTGGAGAAGCCCAAATAAAGTCTGAACGCCGATTGCAAGTTCTCTCAACTGGTTCCCATTTGTGTAGACTTCGCCATCCATCAGTCTTACCGCGTATAGATGACCCAGACAGGTTGAACTGGTTCTGCCAGGACACTGTCAGCAGTTCTCTTCTTTCGTACATCTGATGCACATGTACCGGTCAGCAGTTCTCTTCTTTCGTGCATCTGATGCACATGTACCGGTCGTTACTGGCCGCGGAGTAGAGTATGTAGCCCACTAGAGCCGATTGACTCATCTGGGCTCCGTGACCCAACCTAGTATAGTACAGCTGCCAGCTGGGCACTACCCAACATAGGACTATTCGCTTACAATTATTTGTTTACACATTTATTCATGTTATTTCATGTTATTCTGTCAATGCTATACTTTGTATTGTCAAAGGCCAGAGCAGAGCAATAAATAAATTGAAATTGAAAATTGGTTTCTAGAATCATTCAAAGGCCCTAGTGCAAGGGAGATAACGCTGAATGCCATATCTTGGGCCACTTTAACATGTACAGTGGAAACATTCTCGTCTCGCGAGACTCCCTACTGCGAGTAGACACGGCTCTCTTTGAGAATGCAGTGGAAAGCGACCAATGTTGGCTAAAAATAGATTAATCACGTGGTATTTCACTGTCGTTGCACGCGGCAGGTTTCACATCGAAAGGAAACGATCGCACTTCCTTGTTCATGTTGTTGTTGACAGAAGATGATTGACTTCTAAGATGCGGATCGAATGTTTGTATAATTCGGCGACACTCTGTCTAAAGATATGTCAGGCCCAAAACTGAAGCAACGACTCCGGAAGTTCATTCAGGAGACGGAGGATTTGGAAGTCTGTGATGAATTCGAGGAAAATGGATTCACTAAAAACTTTCGGGTAAGCAACCGATCCACCAAACGTTAACTGACTGGGCCCGTTGTTACGGCTGTATTTTTCATGGGCGAAAGTATTCCAGATACATTCAAATGAACGCTACACCATAATCATACAGATAAACCGGGAATGAAAAATGTTTTTCGGATTCATCCTCATTCTGTTGAATTACTGAAGGTCCAGATTTCAACACATCTGTGCAGATTGCCATCTAATTCGAGCTAGCCACCTTCAGGCGCGGAGGAACGACGTGAATATTGGGAGGAGACGGACAGAGGGGCGACAGGGTGGGTTTGGTCTCCCTCCGTCAGATAGTTGGGTGCCCCGGATTTTTTTTATTTTTATTTTAATTTTTTGCAATTTTACAATTAGGCATAGCAGGTGATTTTTAAATAAAATGTTTCATGTAAACAAATTAAAGCACAATTTAGTTCTCCACAAATCAAGTACGATATGATATAAAACAGCATATAAGTTGTCATCACTGAATTTACGGGAGAGTCAAAGGTGTCGGGAACTGTGACCAGATTCTGACAGGCGGCGGCCATTTTTGAAGGCGAAATGGTGTAATATTTTCGCTGTTTTCACCAATTTCGGCTATGAGTTGAATACTTCTGATATTGCATTTTTGAAGCAGAATGTTAAACAAAATCTATAAATATATATGTTTCATCTCTATAGACAAAACTTTGTATGTGTTTATTACTAAGAGTACTAAAAGTTGACATTGTTATGAAAGATGAATGGATGCTTAGCTAAAATTATGAATATTTTCTCCCCAGTTCTTCAAACAATCCAAAGAATTCTTCCAGTCAATTTCGGCACACTGTCTCCATCTTCAATACTCCTTTTCACGGTTACAAATTTACAACAACAACACCATGTTAAACGCACTGCATTCTGGGATCGGAGAGGTGATGCTTTCACTTCCTGTGCCGCTAGATTAACACAAGAAGCCCAGTGTACAGACTGATCTGCTGGTGATTTTACTAACCCTACTGGGTAAAATATGAAACTCGAGAAATCAACGTAAAATAAACTAGGAAGCATGTCAATTTTTCAGTCTTGCATATTTTGAGAGATAAATGATCTCTTTATAGCGTAGAAAAAGGGCCGTCATCACCCCCGATTCTTGTAACCGCGAAAAGGCTTATTATGAAAACATTAATGAAATATGATCAACTCACTGAAGAAATGAACATCAACTTTTGGCCTTGGGCACCATGACCAAGGCAGCACCCATTCTATACATAAAGTATATATGGTCTCAAAGTCAAACTGATACTTCTGATGATGTCATTTCATTGCCTATTTACATGTGATTTAACTTATGCATTTTGGTGCTTCTGAGAGGCTTGTTGAATGTGGTAGAATACTTCGCAATAAAACCATGTCACAAGAGTGAGAAAAAATGCCAATCAGCCTTTTTCAACGAAATTTCACCTACAATGATTCAAAAATAATTTGCCGATTATATTTTTCATCTATAGGCCTACCCATCCAACTTACCAAGCATGTGAAAAATCAATAATTGGGACTTCAGAAGATGTAGGTTTCCTCATAAAAAAATCCACTCCACACATGATGACCCATTTCAAGGCATTTTAATCACAATTATTGGGGAGCCAAAGCTGGACTGTTTGCCTGTCCTAATATATCCATACAGTAGGCCGGTTACGGCCAGCATTCATTTCTCTGCCGATATGAACTGAATTTGAATTCCAATTCTATTGGCTGATAATTCCAGCAGCCTGATTGGCTGTCACAGTTCAGGGGCGTCGTTAGGGGGGCGTCGTTAGGGGGGCGTCGTCAGGTGCGAACGACCCCCCCCTTGGACGCGCAAAAAAAAAGAAGAAAAAGAAAAGAAAAAAAAAAAAAAAAAAGCAAAAGGGAAAAGAAAGGAATAAAAAATGTTAAAATCTCCAGGCTCGTAAGCATGCTCCGTTCCAGTAGTGACGCGTCAGTTCGTTCAACAATGGGTTTGCCACGACTTTCCGTTTTATGGACATAAAGTGGATTATGAAAGAGCTGTAGCTCTGTTCATGATACTCCACCCTCGGCGGATACAGCAGGCGAATTTACTATTCAATTAATCATTAACACTAACTGGTGTGCTTTTTTCCTTCTGCTCGATGCGTGTGATTTGATAATGAAGCATCGGCAGCTTCGGTCTACCGTTGGCGAAGTGCAAAACGGGCAATAAACTGAAAGCTGTATATGTATAAGCTTTGCTGGAGGCTATACTACATTCGTGATATTTCATTTCGGGAAAATATATCAGTTTAATTTTTTTCTAGTCAGTATTTTACCAAGGCCACGTTTTAATGAGTGATATTAGTTTCATTTTTCTAGTCAGTATATTTCACCATGGCCACGAGATATGGTCCATGATACACAGTTTGATATTCTACACAATATTATTGTGATATTTTCAGCAAAAGTTTAATGTTCACAGTCATGAAATGACATATGGATCGGAAAGCGATATGATGATGTTTTGTTTTAATCATTTTAACATGGTTACAGTGGCGTCGAAAACGGAGGGGCTAGACCCCCCCCCACTTTTGATTTGGGGGGGGGGCGAATATCTTTTGGCCACCCACTTTTCAGCATCCCTAACTGACCATGTCCCCACATAAAAATTAAAGATAGAGTGCCAGGACGTGTAGTGGTGTATTATAAGCCCGTTTTGTTTGTAACAAACCAGGAAGTCAAATGGAGTCCGGCATATTCTTCATTATCGATGCGGGTTTATGCGAAACAAATGTGAAAATAGAACCATAAATCTATATACATTGTGTTCAGATTTGTTTCCGGGAAAACGGGTAAATCGCATCTCCGGCAACCGGAGACCCTGGAGCTTCCGGGGCCTAGGCGGCCCCTGGACCCTCGCCTGTCGGGCTGTGAGGATCGCTCATTTTAGCTTTGTGTAAATGAATCGCTATCATATTGGTTCTAATGTTCCATGATGTAAAGGTCGTCGGTTTTTTATGTGTTTTTTTTATGCGATAAATTAACTAAAAAGTCAAATGGATTCAGGCATGAAGTATGATTTTTTTCAATTTCGACAAGTGCTTATAAATGCGAAACATACGTGAAATTATAGAACCATAAATCTGCATACATTACGTTCGAATTTATTTCTGGGAAAACGTTTAGAACGCGTCTCTGGAGATCTGGAACTTAGGAGCTTCCGGGGCCTCGTCTCGTGGACCCTTGCCTGTTGAGCTGTGAGGATTTTCTTGTTATATCTTTGTGTGAATGAATCGTATCTGTAGGCATATTGGTTTCCCTCCCAAGAACTATAAGTCATCGTTTTGTATGTTTTAAATATAACTAGAACGTCAAATGGATGAAGGCATGAGGTGCGATGTTTTTAATATCGATGCATGCTTATAATTGCGAGAAAAAAAATCGTGAAAATAGAATCATAAATGTGCATGCAGTATGATCAGTTTTATTTCCTGAAAAACGTTCAGAACGCATCTCCGGCAATCTAGGACCCCGGAGCTTCCGGGGCCTAGGCGGCCCCTGGACCCCCGCCTGATGGGCTGTGATAGTGGTCCCCCACTTTCAATTACGTTCCGACGCCACTGGGTTAGCCTACGAGGTATATCGGCCCAAAGCATTATTATTGTGTTTTCAAGATGACAAAAGAATAAAATATAATACTGATATTTGACAAATGACGTGTTAGTTTAATTGTTGGAAATCGCTCAGAATGCATCTCAGGCCATCTAAGGTCCCAGAGCTGTATAATATAACCCTAAATCTGCATACATTATGTTCAGATTTAATTCCGGGAAAACGCTTAGAACGCATCTCCGGCGATCTAGGACCCCGGAGCTTCCGGGGCCTAGGCGGCCCCTGGACCCTCGCCTAAAGTGCTATGATAATCGACCCCCCTTTGAAAAATCCTAGCGACGCCCATGCAGTTCAGGTCAACTTTCAATGGGACATCATTCTCCGGATCTGGGAAGCCAATACATAGAGAATAGTCTAGATCCAGATTTGCAAGTATAGTTTTAATCACTTAATTTATTTGGTCACGGTACAGGGCAGAAATAACTTAACAATGAACGAGATTCCCTACCATGCAATCGCAATAATGTGTTAAAAACTGACGCGTCACATGGAGAGCAAGTGTGAAAATCCTATTTGATTTCCATGTGACTGCGCATATAGTCCCACTGAGGCAAACCCATCGTGCGATTTTCTGACACAACCAACAAGACCAAGGGGCAGTTAGACATGCTTGAATGCATTTGACAAATATTCCAGCCTGGACCTGTTATATTAATAGTCATTTTTCAAATCTGAAAATAAGGCACAGGGCAAATAACCTATCACCATCCGATTGGATAAGGTACATACCCCATGATATCTGTATATCGAGTAAAGCTATCGCATTCTAATTTGCAGGGGGTTAATTAGAAATTTCAAGGGCTTGGTTTTTCTTCAGCCTGCATTGAAAAGTGCATTCTTTTGTAACCACCTTGTATTCATTTACAAGTGCTTTGTTTTTTCTCTTATCGCATTCAAGTTTTAAGTTATTTCTGTCCTGTAATGTAAATGCAATGTTACCGTACCATTAATATTCTCTCTGTTTCATGTGCAGGTTAACTATTAGCAGGGTGCAAAATAGCCCTTTGCCCGGTTGCCTGGGGCAACCCAAATTTCCTTTGGGCAACCAAATTCTGTCCAAATTGCAATACATTTGAATGTGTTGGTTGCCCGTGCTTGCCGATGGGCAACTAGAATTTGTTTGTCTATATCTTACCCTGATTAGCATGATTGAGATAATTGTAATAATTTTATGTATTTTGTTGCAGGAACTACGATTATTAGGCTTGTCAGATCGAGATAACAACACATATCCTGCCGAAGAAGGAAAGAAAGATGAAAACATCAAGAAGAACAGATACAAAGACATTTTACCATGTATGTTATTGCTTGTGAAGATCCTGGATTGGGGTTGGTCGGGAGGGGAGGGGGCAGTGTGTTTGCCATAGGGGTGTACAGGAGTGATTTGCAACATAGCATTTGTTTTACGAGTCTTTTCATATCCTGGGAACCGTTGAACCCATTGATATTCATCATGTGTATGTTCCGGTGACAAATTCATTGGTAAAATCTACATATACACAGCATTTCCTCATGCATCTGGCAGTCATCAGTGAGTGAGTGAGTCAAGTTCAACCTCGCTTTCAACAATATTTCAGTCTTATCGCGACAAACCAACAAGGCACCACCCAGCCAAGTTGCGTTTCTGCTGCTCCAAAGAAACAAATCATGGAATCAGACACTCCACCATCCACCCTATAAAACACTGAGGACAGCGCACAAGACAGAAACAGGATGCTTACATGTACATGATGCAATAAAGACAGTGCCCGAGTGCAATTACAGTGCTTGACATCACATTATCAAGTTCCTGTTGCTTCTCATCAAAATACAATGAAGCAAAAAAATTTGGAACCGCCCCATCAACCACCCGTGGTAGTCATCAGTAATGATAAAGGAAGTACTGGTACTTGTAAACATGGTAAAGGCACTGGCAATTGAAAATAAACCCCCACCCCCACCTTCTTTATTTCACAACAAGTGCAAATGAAATAGACACTTCAGGCCTTTCATTTTGACCATACTGATTGTGTCCTAATAACCTTAAATCAGCCCTGTAAAATGACACTTTAGATGAGACTCCTGTAATGTATGTACATGTACATCAGTAACATGACTGTCACTCCATGTTGGATCTGGAACACATTCAAATCTCAAATGTCTGTTGTATACAGTGAAACCTGTGTTTACCAACTGTGCTTGGGACCAGACTATAGTGTTGGTCCTGACAGGGTTCTGGTTTATCAAGATTCAAAATACTTTAATAATAATAATAAGCTTTATTTTCAGAGTGTAGACAAAAGTGTACACTCAGTGAGCTAGGTGCTGATCTTCCCCGAGGCCCTCCACAGACACACATCCTTCATACACACACAAAGTGGTTATACATGATATCTGATTTAAAATATTTAAACAAACAAACAAACAACAAAACATTACTATATATACAGGAATAACAGTTATATGCAAAATAATGTCGGATCAGATCATTGATAAAGTATTTAGATTTGAAACTCTGTGCTGAGGAGGCACTTTGTATATCAGCTGGTAAAAGCACTGTCACACTCACCCGCGATCACGCTGGCGCTCCCACTGCAACCTGAAAGTATGAAAGCGTGAGGCAAAGCGCAGTAAGGTCTCTGAGAACGATTTGGTGACGCAGTGGAAACTGTCAAGGAGGGGAGAGGGTCGCCATGAGCTACCTTGAGCGCCAAACCTCGGCGCTTGTTTTGTGCATGCACAAAACAAGCGCAGTCGGTCGGCGCTCTGTGACGAGAACGGTGTAATTACGCAGTACAATCGCCATGTCAGCGCAAGGCGAACTACATGAGCATATCGTGGACGTAGCAACAACGCATAGAAGCGACGTGGGGTCACAGAAATCATCCCCTGCGACTGGTGTGTGACTGCTGTACGCTAATTGGGCTCTCAATACGTGCCTCTTCTGTTCTTATTGCGCTGTTACTGCACTTCTACTACGCTTTGTGGGCTTGTTTCCGCTCATTCTACGTCCACACTGCGCTGCCACTGAGACTATGACGCTCGTTATATGTTTGCAATAGGTTCACAGTGCGTTCTTATTACGATCCCACTTCCACTGACCCCCACACACACATTTTGGTCTAAATACAGCTCCATCGTCTATACACAATCAGTGTGCATCTGCTCTTCACCATCATGACCATGGCCGCAGACAGGCAGAATGTGCTAATTGTACAGCAGTTACATGTAGCACATATGCAAGCACAACAGGCACAGGATGACCAGGCCCTTGTCAACATCATGAGAAGGAGAAGGAGAAGAAGGGAGAGGAGATGCTGGGTCCGACCATGAATGAGTTGCAAAGGTATTGAGAGCGTAGTGAGAGCGCAGTGGCAGCAACTTGGACGCACTGAGAGCACACATAGCGCAGTGGGAGCGCATTGAGAGTGCACTGATGATCAAACTGCGAACTCATAGGGTCGCACTGAGAGCTTAATAAGCGAGTCAAGAACGTACTGTAAGTTACTGTAAGCTACCTGGTGTCATGGATTTCACAATTTTCGGTGATGTCACTGCGCTTTGGTCCGGGAGTGCAAAGCGGTCGATGGTTGATCGCAGTAGAGTGTGACCGGCGTATTAGGAATTCTAAAGAGATGGTTTTTGAAAAGCTCTGTATGTGGGAATGGGATTATCAGCTTATCTTTACTTGGTGATCTTATAGTTCTTTCCTGTGGAACAGTTACAGAGAAAAGCTGTCTCATGTAATTTGGGTACAGGCCATTTAAAGATTTGAGTATTGAGACAATAGATAATGTCAGTATTTAGAGGTTGGCTGGTCTACCCAGGGGTCCATATTCACAGGTTTCACTGTATCAGGGATTCACAGAAGTCTCTAGCTGTTATGGGAATTTGTATATCAGAAAGAATGAAGTTCCTTACATGCATGCTGAAAACACATATTTTGACTGAAAATACTCAAAATTTATCATACATATTGCTTACTGTTAATCAACTGACTTAATTCCATTAATTTAATTCACTTTTACTCACTTGTTCAGTGTTGGAGTTCCAACCGTAGATTTAGATATACAGTAGGTTTGTCTAGACTCTACCTTAATACTAATAAGGTAAATGTTCTAATAAATCAATGACCAGATCACAGGAAGTGTATTCTCTGACCCAAGATATTGGGGCGATTAAATTTATTAAAACGGAAAGTTGATGAACTTTTGGTACACAGGAAGGACTGTATCCATGCGGTTCCTTCTATATTTAGGAGGTGATCAATTTTATTAGAGTGACTAATCAAAATTTGAGCTCTCAGGATAAACACAAATATGGTGTAATGTGAATATTCTGCTCAGTAACATCTCTAATAATTTCCCACAATATTCTGCTCAGCCTCGGACTGTACAAAACTGTTCATAAGGCCTTTCATATGTATATTTGTGTTTCCTGTAACAGAGTTGGAAAATTGACAGTCGTTTTTTTTCTTAAATTCTCCCGTCTCCCCCTCCCCCTCCACTGTGTTTGGAGAAGAGGACTTACACACCACGGATAAAAGTATATGCATGGTATAAAGTACCATAAATCTGTTGGGCAGTACGGTACCTCCATAAAATGTAGAGCAGAAGACCTGAAGAAGCACCACATGAATGAGGAAAGAATCTTCCCTTACATCACATTGTTGTTGGTAATAAAACTGTGATATTAAATGTACAAATACAAAAAAAAAAATTTTGTACACAGCGATAAACACGAGTTCCTCGGGTTACAGGAAACCCAAATATTATGGATCATGGCCCAATTGAGTAGGTGTACAAGAAGTTATCAAGAAAAAGGGTCCTTCAGTCTAACACTTTTATTCAATTGAGTTGAAAGGTGATTCCAAAGTGATTGATTTATTAGAGGCCTTTATCGTTATTTTTCCAGTTGATGAGACGCGAATTAGACTGGAAGTTATTCCTGATGAACCAGGCTCTGATTACATCAATGCCAATTTTATCAAGGTAAGTTATTCCTGATGAACCAGGCTCTGATTACATCAATGCCAATTTTATCAAGGTATGTTATTTCTGATGAACCAGGCTCTGATTACATCAATGCCAATTTTATCAAGGTATGTTATTTCTGATGAACCAGGCTCTGATTACATCAATGCCAATTTTATCAAGGTATGTTATTCCTGATGAACCAGGCTCTGATTACATCAATGCCAATTTTATCAAGGTATGTTATTCCTGATGAACCAGGCTCTGATTACATCAATGCCAATTTCATCAAGGTATGTTATTCCTGATGAACCAGGCTCTGATTACATCAATGCCAATTTTATCAAGGTATGTTATTCCTGATGAACCAGGCTCTGATTACATCAATGCCAATTTTATCAAGGTATGTTATTCCTGATGAACCAGGCTCTGATTACATCAATGCCAATTTTATCAAGGTATGTTATTTCTATATCATTACTCAGAATACTCAATGTCTTCTTTCCATCTTAATCATGAATATAAAAAAAAAAATTAAATTAATTAATTTAATTACATTGCTCAGATTTTGGCATTCTCTCGTTGCCAGAGTGTGTTACAATCAAAATTTAGTTCTAGCTTACCTATGGGTCAGAGAGGAACCCTGTTCATTTTGGGACGAAAAGGTCAAAGGTCAAAGGTAAAGGTTACTGCGATTGAAAAATCAGTAAATCATTGAAATTCTTATGTTCATGCTCTACATATAGTTTAGAGATGTAGCTTGTGATCGCGAAAGCAGAAGCCACATTAAGCTAGATCCAAAAGAACCATTAACAACAGTTGAATATGCAGTTCTTTTTGCTATACTGACAAACAACAAGTTGAAACTATTCAGATTATCGTATTATAATAGCTGTAGCGAACTGTTAGTTTTGACAAAAGGGATACCGTACACCAATTTGCAACAATAAACAGCCAATACCTCTTCTTCTTACATGGAGACACTCGATTAGTGAGGGTTGGATTTCCTGATAAAATCCATTACTTTTTTAATACATGAAATATAGTTTAATATATTACTTAGTGGCCTCGTAACTGCACCTCTGTTGTACAGTATTAGACACTGAATTACATAATGGAGTACACTGGTTGTCGAAGTTTGGATTCTTAAAAATTAATCTGTATCTACTACAACAAAAAATTATATCGGAAGTAGGAAAAGGCACTCGCAACCATGGATTCTTTGAAAAAGAATCTACAGGTACTCATGCTTTCTCCACTACAGAAACATTTGTGTTCATGAGATAGTCTTGGGTTACATACATGTAAGTGAAAACCGTGTTCTGTGCAAGAACTGAGACTGCAGTGAGGCCACTCTGGCGCAGCTATGGTGTTTCTGGAGAAATTGTCCTTGCGTTTACAGTGAATTCCATACCTGTGAATTAAGATATCAAGTTTGTATTTCTATAGCCATACATCAAAAACAAGACCAGGAAGTCAAATCTCTCAAGGCAGTAGCCCAGCTTGAATGCTTTTATAAACCATGGACACTTTATACAAATTCCAGAATCCATTTTTTATTCAAACTAGAACTAGTGGACCAGTGCAAATAAATTATAATCTTTATTGTCAGATGTCAGGTCTCTATGTTTGTTAGATTAAACAGATTCTTTTTTATGGCTCTTAGCTTCTGTATTATAGAGTCCTTTCCTAAATATGGTATTTGATAAGTGGATGTTTTGCCCACTAGTACATGTACTTCTGTGTTGAGGATAATATTTTCTTTCTTAATGTTGATTGGTTGGTTGGTTTGATTGGGCACTCCATCGTATTACAATGGGCACAGGTCATACAGAGTATGCCGTGCAACCCATTCCCCCACACCGCCCTACAAATGCTCCCTCCTACCAACGACGCATAGCCATCGGTAATTCCCCATTATATTTTCTTTACATCTGTATCCATATCATCTAATGTTGATCAGGTCCCATACAGAGTATGCCGTGCAACGCGTTCCCCCACACCGCCCAACACATGCTCCCTCATACCAATGACGCATAGCCATCGGTAAAACCCCATTATATCTTCTTTACATATATATCCATATCATCTAACCTTGATCAGTCTTCCCTCTATTTCTCTTAATCATCTCTATATATTCACCAATTATTTCACCCATTTCTCTTCATTTTCCCCAATAAAATGCTCCAATATCTCCCATTATTTTGCCTATTTCCCGAAATCATAAATCCAGTGCCATGGAAATTTCACCCAGTATTTCTCATTTTCCTCAATGCAATATCCCACTATTTTTCCCTTATACAGAGTATGCCGTACAACGCGTTCCCCCACACCGACCTACACATGCTCCCTCATACCAATGACGCATAGCCATCGGTAATTCCCCATTATATCTTCTTTACATCTGTATCCATATCATCTAACCTTGATCAGGTCCCCAGTCTTACCTCTATTTCTCTTAATCATCTCTATATATTCACCAATTATTCCACCCATTTCTTTTCATTTTCTCCAATAAAATACCCCAATATTTCCCGTCATTTTGCCTATTTCCGGAGATCATAAATCCAGTGCCATGTAAATAACACCCAGTATTTCTCATTTTCCTCAATGTAATATCCCACTATTTTCCCTTTACTGTGCATATTCACCTAATGTCATAAAATACAATGCCTTATATACACCTGTGCTTTCCCCAAGTATTTTCACTTGTTATTCTCTATCATCCCAGTAAATTCTCTCATTGTGCATATTCACACTCATGCTTCCCACTGTCTTCTGTGATCACCTCTTATAATATTTCCCTTATTTTCCACGATCAAATATGCCCGTATATCCCCTCGTGCCCATTCCCGCAGGATAATATAATCCAATGCCATAGCTTCCATCATCCAGCATTCCCTGACTCCAGCCTGTGTGCATGTATGTTCCCTTGTGTCAATGGTAAATAATAAATAATTCCTGATGCTTACTTCTCCCCATCATCTCTGATTCTAGTTGAATAATCTTGCCATTCCCCCTGACCCGTATATACCTGATTCGCCTAGTCCAACTCTTTTCGTACTTCCCAAACATCCCTAATAAAATCATTAATGAGACCACTCTCCTGTCTATTCAATGGGTGTGTACCTAATCCAAGTACCTCAGTTAAACATGTATTGT
>JAVTVY010035032.1:0-13611 GCA_036873755.1 Hanleya hanleyi | reverse complement strand
TATATTGTGTTGCCAAATTTCACATAGATATTTTTAATGAAAAGTTCAAGCAACTCTATAAACAAAGAAACATCCCATGAATGATATCTCTTGTATGTAGTAGAGCTAAAGAATGCTTTATGGCTTCCGACATTAATATATCTACGATCAGTTTTCTTGAACACAGATACTATTTACGAACTTAGACGGTCAATAAGGTCCTGATGAGGGATTGTAGTATAGAGAGTCGAGAAATCCCATGTGGATACATGTCTGTTCGGTATGTGACCTTTAGCATCAAGTTCTTCCGTAAGACATTTTGAGTTTTTCAATATCCACATACATTCAACGCCAGAGTTCTTAGAAATAGTGGCGCAATACCTTTCCCAAAATGCTTTTACCTCCTGATGTAAAATGGTGCTGTCGTGTATTTCTGACAGCGTATTTTCCACTTGAAAAAATTCCCACATTTTTGGATTAACGTAAAAAGTTGTTATCCAGAACCCAGCCCCCGACTATAACGTTTTGGATGGCATGAGCCTGCCCTTGCAAGGAATTGTTTGACATCTACACCAATGTAGCCTACGAGCTTAGTAGTAATATATGCGGATCGTTTGTCACATTGACCTACTTCCGACAGGGGGCGCTGCGGAGGTCCCATGACTGTGAAGTTATTTCCGGTTCCGGTCAGGTGACCGCAAGTGACCTGTGACCCCTGCGCATGCGCACACAACACCGCGTATTACAACGGTGCGCATGGGTCAAAGGTCACTTCCGGTCACGTGACCGGAACCGGAAATGACGTCACAGTCACGTGACCTTCGCAGCGCCCCCTGTCAGAAGGGTTTGCAATGCTCTAATACTCCTCAACTGCGCATGCTCACCATTGCCTCATTTCCAATCCAAACCAATCCAGTCGTAGTATACACCAGGAGCACACTCCAATATGAGATCTTCCACGGATGATATGAACCACGTAGAACCTCTATACACCCACTTGACTGAATTTATTGTGTAAACTTTGTTTGTCTGGATTTTGATGGAAAATACTTTTACATCTACCGCACCTGACACGTGATCGGAAGTGACTCTGTACGTTGCCATGGAAATCCGATGTCCATGGTCAAACAACCCATATTTCGATCAAATTTTACTTCACGATATCGCTCCACAAATAATAACAGATGTCTCCTTACTACTACTACTACTACTACTACGACGGATTAAGTTCAATTTTTGTGCAAGTCCGTAGATTATTCCATAGCATGGGCGTCGCTAGCATTTTTCAAGCGGGGTCTACTATCATAGAACTTTAGCCGAGGATCCGGGAAGCTCCGGGGTCCTAGATCGTAGGAGATGCGTTCTCCCGGAAATAAATTTGAACATAATGTATGCAGATTTAGGGTTATATTATACAGCTCTGGGACCTTAGATGGCCGGAGCTGCATTCTGAGCGATTTCGAAGAATTAAATTAACACATCGTTTGTCAAATGTCAGTATTATATTTTATTCTCTTTGTCATCTTGGAAACACAATGATAATGCTTTGGGCCGATATACCTCGCAGGCTAACAATGTTAAAATGATTCAATCTAAACGTCATCATATCAATTTTCGATCTGCAAATATCACAATAATACTGTGTAGAATATCAAACTGTGTATCATGGACTATATCTCGTGGCCATGGTGAAATACTCACTAGAAAAATGAAACTGATATCATTCATCATTCTGAAAATTAAAACATGGCCATGGTAAAATACTGAGGTGAAAAAAATTGAAAGTGACATATATTCCGGAAATGAAATATCACGAATGTAGTAGCCCTCAGCAAAACGGGCCATGCTTACGGACCATGCTTATGTTTCTGGAGACGAACCTTCGCACCTGAAGACCCTCCACCCCTAGCGACGCCCCTAGGGGTTATTTACTGTTCCAGGGGTTATCTACTGACGTTTACACAATTCCGCGTTTCTGGTTGTTATGCATGTCTGTGAGCTCGGTGCACCCCTCCACGAAAGCTGGCTTGTGGTGAGTATTATTGTAAATGATATGACAGAAATAACATCCAAGTAACACACGACGAGGAGAAGGACCCAACCCATTTGGGTTTCAATCAACAGGTTCTTAATATGCGTGAATATTTGGATACATCACGAGGTTATGAAAGTGAGTCGGAAATCCACGTAATGACAGAAATGGTAGGCGCGTTCCTTATGATAGAACCATTTTGTTACATGGTATCCGTTGCTAATCCCGCAGACAAATGAAGAGTATAGGATGATGTTCATAGAAAGTTGAAAACAGAGATCTGGATGGACCAGGGGCATCACTAGCATTTCGAAAGGGTGGAAGGTGCGAATGTTTTCAATTTTCAAGGATGGATCTAGAGAAATTTCACAGGGGGGTCGACTGTCACAGCTCAACAGGCGAGGGTCCCGGAACCGCCCAGGCCACGGAAGCTCCGGGGTCCTAGGTTGACGGAGAAGCCTCCCCCCGTAGATCAGCCCTTCATTTCCCATTTCTCATCATCCCAGGAATGCTCGTCAAAGGCGCGCCTTTGTAGGGGGGTCCGGGGCATGCTTTTTACACTTTAAATTATTTCCTGCATTATCGCTTATTTTATTGGGTTTGATATCTTGCATAATTTTCGTACTTTCAATTTTCAAAAGGGAGGTGCGTATGCACCACACACACCATGGGTAGCGACGCCCTTGTAGACTATTCCAACCTCGATACACAAGACAACGTATACGTTCGCCAGAAATATCTTGACGTTTAGATGTGACTACATCATACATGGTAATACAATTCTCACAATATCTGTTAATCGATTTCTAACTAAATAATCAAACTTGTATCGTTTCCCAGCAGCTACTTTGCATCTGTATCGCAATTGAAGTGCCAAACGGCGGATTTTTCCAATTTCAAGCTGATTAAAAGCAAATGTAAAAACGCTCTCCAACTTATAAGCGAAGTTAGTTGACGAATTCTTTGCTAATAAACTGCATAGATTGTTGAAATGATTCCTTATATTATCCACCAGGCGGCTACAAGTAATAAGGCTCCTAATTTCTCAACCTCGAAAGCTAGAAATCTATAGATTAGTAACTTTTTATTCAAATTAAAGGGAAAATCTTACGGCGTTGTTGCAAAAGTTTTTTAGAATGATAGAACTACCTGCCGTTGTTACCGCTGAATATCGTCATCTTTCGTGAATGTTTTACTTTGTATTTTTATTTCCAGGATAAGGTAAATGACGTCACTCGGATGAACACTCCAGCAGGTAAGCACCTCATTAAAAACGGGCTCTAGTACAGGTGAGACTTCGTGGCTGTCAAAGGTCAAAGGTCACAATACCCCGAAACTGAACCTATCAAATATTCAGTCTCTAACTATGATTATGATTCAGCGAACATCTCCAAACATTTCAAGTGTGTTATCCATGTGATCTTGAAGAGACCTCTTTAGTTAGTTCAAAGGTCAATTACAACACATATAAGGGAAGTGGGAAGAGGTGCCGACATACTGACTGCGTCACATGACTTCACAGAATAGTCTTCTGGTAAACCTATTCTAAAGCACATACCAAGAATCTAACGATTCGTGATATGTGTTGTATCTCAGGTACGCTTTTATTGTACCTGTTCATGTGGCAACTTGGATGATATGACCACACGGCCCCTAGCACCGGCATAAGCGGTATTAGATACAAATATAGAGAGCTATGATGGAAATGCTCTGACAACTCTTATACTGGTAATTGGTGAGCTGTTTCGCTGTGACAACTCGTACATTGGAGATTGGTGAGCTGTATCGTCGTCTGATGTAAATGGCGGCAATTAACACAAGAGACTAGTCTGGAAGGCCCGATGTCGACCCAGCATCAACTTCCCACAAATGCCAACATATATCAAAGACCAAAAGGTCTGTACAGGGGGTGGGCCTCGGGGACGTAACGTCCACCAGCAGAATCTCGCCATATACAGGTAAAATTACAACACATATAAGGGAAGTGGGTTATGTCATAGCTATTCAAAACTTATAATAGCTGTTCTGTACTATGTATTTAGGTAGTAGTCATCAAACTTCTCAATACTTCACAGATTCGCTTCGGATAAAATGTCAAGCAGCCATCCCCAACCTGAATCGCTGCCTCTTTGACTGCATCATAAATTCATTTTAGTACGATAACTTTAATAGAAACCGCTCAGTCAATTCATTTCAAGGTTTTACAGAAGATATATCGAGAAAATAACCATCACGCTATTATTATCAAAGTCAATAAGTCACATGTCAATGCCACAGCATTAACAACATTGTCTAAAATCCTTCTTAAATGTTTGTTTCGTTAAACATCTAAAACTTTAAGGCGTGTTGTCCACATGACATATTTATTTGTGTTGCCAATTTGATTCTGAAAATCTAAGCATATAGATTTTGAGTTCAATAGTCAAGGTCAGTGTCGTGTTATCCAAAATCTGAATCTAGCTTGTCTGGACTACGTATTTTGAGTTACAATTCACTGAGTTCAAAGAATTCCACTAATATGTGATTTTTGGATCTGCTGAAAGGTCTCAAGTTATAAATGAGGCTCCCAATGATGGTATGCGTCTATAACTTTGTCACAATTTGTGTTCCTGAGCGCCAAGGAATAGTTCGTTTTCACCCTTTGAAAAGTAACTTCGGCGTTACTTTTGCTCTCATAAAATATATGTAATAGTGTTTTTATGTGAATGGAATCATTGTCTGAACTATTCATGCGTTTATCTTGTGAAATAGTAGATATTTTGGTATAAAGCTAAAATTGCCAGGTTGAGGAGTATGGCAATGTACGGTGACGGTCGCTGTGGTACGATATGAGTAGTAGGTAGCAAGCATTTAAAGACAACTTCCCCCCGGATGTAACTATGACGTCACAACTTCATATGGTGGCGCCATCTGTACACTGTGGATGCAGGGGATTTGAATTAGCCGCCATCTTGAATTTTTGAGGCGGTGTGGGCGGCCACCTTGAATTGTGTGGAAAAGGGGATGTATTCCTCCGCGGTAATGCGGTTTTGGCGGTGATTCGGTCTCGGGAAAAAGCTTCCGCGGAGAAAAAGTAGTCCTTAGATTGGAAATACGCTGCATGGTCCGATGGGGCCGAGTGAGGCTCTTTTCAGTCATGTCATGGGTATTTTCACAGAATAAATAAATAAATAAATAAATAAATAAATAAATAAATAAATTAATTTAAATAAATAAATAAATAAATAAATTAACTTAAATAAATAAATTAATTAATTAATAAACACTTTACAACGAAAGGGTCCTAGTGGGACTCGAACCCGGGTCTCCTCGATATCGAGGCAGACACGTTATCCATTACGCCACGAGCTATAGCCTACAAGCCAAAGTTGAAAATGGTTTATATATGTCTACGGCCCATAGCACACGCCAATGTTGAACCTAATAGGAAACTTACTTCTAGACATTTGCGGTAGGGTTGTGGGGTCTCGTTTTCTTAGTCTCGTCATTTAGAACACGATAGGAAGTGTCCCGGAGCGAATCGGTGAAATTTTTTAAAAAGTACGATATAGCCCCATATAGTCCCATACTGGGGGTATAGGATCAATGTTTGTCCCCCTGGGAAACGTACTTCTATACATTGCGGTAGGGTTGTGGGGTCTCGTTTTCTTAGTCTCGTCATTTAGAACACGATAGGAAGTGTCCCGGAGCGAATCGGTGAAATTTTTTAAAAAGTACGATATAGCCCCATATAGTCCCATACTGGGGGTATAGGATCAATGTTTGTCCCCCTGGGAAACGTACTTCTATACATTGCGGTAGGGTTGTTTGGGTTTGTTTTTCACGTCTCGTCATTTAAGAACACGATAGGAAGTGTCCCAAAAAGGGCGAGAATCAGGTTAAATTTTTGAAAAGAGTCACCGGGGCTGGTGACTATAGGCCTATACTGCATGGCTATGGGTGTATAGGGCCATACAGGGTGGACATGTTGGAGTCTAGGTGGTCCCTGGTGGTCAATGGGGGTCAGGGTGAGATCTTATTGCCCAGGCTCCCTCGTGGAGGAGCACTTGGCTACACTAATGGTTCGTCCGTGTTCAATAGTCTGCATGCGCAGACAGCCCATAATATAAGTAGGCATTTTGGGGGTATGTGGGTGTGTGTTTGGGGTTAGAGATGGAGCTCATTTGCGGTTCAGAATGGGTCGTGTGAGGTATCCCATGTGGCCAGCCTAGGTGAGGGAGCCTCTGATGGCGTGGATGTGGGGTTGAAATATCGTCATTCTGCGCATGCGCAGCCTGGATCGCGGGACAAAAGGTAACATCCAGGTCAAACGGTCCAATGTCCAATGAGACAATGTTGCGGCATCGATATAGTCAGAGCTTGAGCACAAAAAGGGGATTCTAGATTAACCTGGGAAAGATGGGCAGTTCCATTTGGACCAATCAGCGGTCGAGAAAAAGAGCCAATCAGCGGTCGAGAAAAAGAACCAATCAGCGGTCGAACAATCAGCCAATCGAATTGGGGTACTCACGGTGTGCTTTCGCTGACGTCCGCGCCTACATCTAGGTTCTTGTACACCAGGGTAATGTTTTCTGGACATGGATGGGTTACCTTTGGCTCCAATCTAGGCCACTGATTGGCTAATACGGTGTTCAAAGTCAGTTTCATGCATTATGCTCATAGAACTTATAGCAACGTCCGCCAACGCCAAGCTTAACGCTTCAACGCCCTGGTGAAATAGCTCAGAAGCTCTGATTTTCTAGATATTCCATGGAATTGTCACTAATTCTTCGAAATGCGGTGACGCCCGTCGACGCCCGTCGTTACGCCTTAGCGCACTAACATAACGCCTTGACGCCATGATATAGACCGGAGAGAGAACAACAACAACAACAACAACAACAACAACGATGACACATGAGAGAACAACAACAACAAGAAGTTTTTTCATATAGATTATTTTCCCCAATGTTACAGCATACCCACGCTAGGGGAGCCGCGTTGGGTATGTTTACAACTCAAAAAGACTCTTGCCCAATCAGAGGCCACCATTTGCATCTGTCATATTCGTCCCTGTCCGTTAGATGTATTCTTGTTCAATCAGAAGTCGCCATTTCAGCAAGTTCCATCTTCGACCATGTTCGCTCTGAACCGTTTATTCTAATCATCGTCGGACAGGCCTGGATATTCTTCGGGCAGCATGTCCTGAAACAGTTGTTTGCGCATTCTGATCGCATTTTCCAAGGCCTCGGTGGGTGGTAGCCCCATAGCCTCTTCCAAGTGACGCTTGATCTTCATGATGGACCTGTGCGTGGGATCGCCTTTCATTTCAAGCGGTATTAAGGTATACTGTTCATAGATCGCCATGGCTGTTTTCCTGATGCGGGGGCGCATTTGGGTGTACGTCTGTTGTAAATTATCCTCTCCGGCGTCCTCAATCGCTGCAGCGTAAGTATTGATAGCTGCTGTCACAATACGATCCCAGAAGGTAGGTTCTGCCTCACTTTCCACGGACGTATGCTGACTATCTGAGGTCAAGCTCCCCGCATCACTAGATAGACTCTCGGCAATCTCTGTTTCGGTATCAGTCGGTACTCTCAGCAGTCTCTGTATCAGCATCCGCCTCAACGGACTCCTCAGAGTCTTCAATCCCATGTATAGTTTTCTGGTGTCGCATCATATCGTAATGTCTGGTGATCGCTTCTGATTGGTGTACGTCGCTAAAGGTGACCGGAACTGACCTTTGACCCCGGCGCGCGCGGTGTAAAGGTTTCCACCGTGGTGGAAACCTTTGCGCCGGGATCAAAGGTCAGTTCCGGTCGCCTTTAGCGACGTACACCAATCAGAAGCGACTATTTCAAATCCGTCACAGAGCTCTCGTCCAATCAGAAGCGAGTATTTTGACCCGGTGCATTATGGGACATATCCAAGATGGCGGTTCCAAAACGGCGGATCCAACATGGCGGCTCCAAAATGGCGGCGTATGTAAGAGCAATAGCACAAAAGCAACATTTGTTTGAACGCATCATTAAACGACGTTAAAGCGTTAAGAAAGTGTGTTAAGGCGTTGAGACGGGCGTTAAGGCGTTGAGACGGGCGTTAAGGCGTAACGACGGGAGTTGACGGGCGTCGCTGCATTTCGATGAATTGGTGTCAATTCCATGGAAATCAGAGCTTCTGAGCTAATTCACCAGGGCGTTGAAGCGTTAAGCTAAGCGTTGACGGGCGTTACTGTCTATAAAAGCGAGCGTATTTCCAAAAACACGCACAGTCGACGTTCAACCGTCAACATGACTTATACTTGCTCTGAGTGCGAACGCACGTTCACCAGACATTACGATATGATGCGACACCAGAAAACTATACATGGGATTGAAGACTCTGAGGAGTCCGTTGAGGCGGACGCTGATACAGAGACTGCTGAGAGTGTACCGACTGATACCGAAACAGAGATTGCCGAGAGTCTATCTAGTGATGCGGGGAGCTTGACCTCAGATAGTCAGCACACGTCCGTGGAAAGTGAGGCAGAACCTACCTTCTTGGGTCGTATTGTGACAGCAGCTATCAATACTTATGCTGCATCGATTGAGGACGCCGGAGAGGATAATTTACAACAGACGTACACCCAAATGCGCCCCCGCATCAGGAAAACAGCCATGGCGATCTATGAACAGTATACCTTACTACCGCTTGAAATGAACGGCGATCCCACGCACAGGTCCATCATGAAGACCAAGCGTCACTTGGAAGAGGCTATGGGGCTACCACCCACAGAGGCCCTGGAAAATGCGATCAGAATGCGCAAACAACTGTTTCAGGACATGCTGCCCGAAGAATATCCAGGCCTGTCCGACGATGATTAGAATAAACGGTTCAGAGCGAACATGGTCGAAGATGGAACTTGCTGAAATGGCGACTTCTGATTGGACAAGAATACATCTAACGGACAGGAACGAATATGACAGATGCAAATGGTGGCCTCTGATTGGGCAAGAGTCTTTTTGAGTTGTAAACATACCCAACGCGGCTCCCCTAGCGTGGGTATGCTGTAACATTGGGGAAAATAATCTATATGAAAAAACTTCTTGTTGTTGTTGTTCTCTCATGTGTCATCGTTGTTGTTGTTGTTGTTGTTGTTGTTGTTCTCTCTCCGGTCTATATCATGGCGTCAAGGCGTTATGTTAGTGCGCTAAGGCGTAACGACGGGCGTCGACGGGCGTCACCGCATTTCGAAGAATTAGTGACAATTCCATAGAATATCTAGAAAATCAGAACTTCTGAGCTATTTCACCAGGGCGTTGAAGCGTTAAGCTTGGCGTTGGCGGACGTTGCTATAAGTTCTATGAGCATAATGCATGAAACTGACTTTGAACACCGTATTAGCCAATCAGTGGCCTAGATTGGAGCCAAAGGTAACCCATCCATGTCCAGAAAACATTACCCTGGTGTACAAGAACCTAGATGTAGGCGCGGACGTCAGCGAAAGCACACCGTGAGTACCCCAATTCGATTGGCTGATTGTTCGACCGCTGATTGGTTCTTTTTCTCGACCGCTGATTGGCTCTTTTTCTCGATCGCTGATTGGTCCAAATGGAACTGCCCATCTTTCCCAGGTTAATCTAGAATCCCCTTTTTGTGCTCAAGCTCTGACTATATCGAGGCCGCAACATTGTCTCATTGGACATTGGACCGTTTGACCTGAATGTGACCTTTTGTCCCGCGATCCAGGCTGCGCATGCGCAGAATGACGATATTTCAACCCCACATCCACGCCATCAGAGGCTCCCTCACCTAGGCTTCACATGGATACCTCACACGACCCCCATTCCAACCGTGAATAGCCCATCTCTAGCCCAAACACACACCCACATACCCCCCAAAATGCCTACTTTCTATACTACGGGCCAGTCTGCGCATGCGCAGACTATTGAACACGGACGAACCATTAGTGTAGTCGAGTGCTCCTCCACGAGAGCTTCAAAATAAGATCTCACTCGACCCCATTGGACCACCAGGGACTCACCTAGACTCCAACATGTCCACCCCGTATGGCCCTATACACCCATAGCCATGCAGTATAGAGCCTATGGGCCTACCCAGGCCTCGGTGACTTTTTTCAAAAATTTAACCGATTCGCTCCGGGACACTTCCTATCGTGTTCTGAATGACGAGACATGAAAACCAAATCCAAACAACCCTACCGCAAATATATAGAAGTAGGTTTTCCAGGATGGTCCTATACCCCCATAGCCAGCCTACAGCCTACAGACCTCGGTGACTTTTTTCAAAAATTTCACCGATTCGCTCCGCGACCCTTCCTATCATGTTCTAAATGTCGAGACGTGAAAAACGAGACCTCACAACCCTACCGCAAATGTATAGAAGTGCGTTTCCCAGGGGGACAAACATTGATCTTATACCCCCAGTACGGGACTATATGGGGCTATATCGTACTTTTTAAAAAATTTCACCGATTCGCTCCGGGACACTTCCTATCGTGTTCTAAATGACGAGACTAAGAAAACGAGACCCCACAACCCTACCGCAAATGTACAGAAGTAAGTTTCCTAGGGGGACAAACATTGATCCTATACCCCAGTATGGGACTATATGGGGCTATATCGTCCTTTTTAAAAAATTTCACCGATTCGCTCCGGGACACTTCCTATCGTGTTCTAAATGACGAGACTAAGAAAACGAGACCCCACAACCCTACCGCAAATGTCTAGAAGTAAGTTTCCTATTAGGTTCAACATTGGCCAGTGCGCCAGTATGGGCCGTAGACATATATAGACCATTTTCAACTTCGGCTTGTAGGCTATAGCTCGTGGCGTAATGGATAACGTGTCTGCCTCTATATCGAGGAGACCCGGGTTCGAGTCCCACTAGGACCCTTTCGTTGTAAAGTGTTTATTAATTAATTTATTTATTTATTTATTTATTTATTTATTTATTTATTTATTTAAATTAATTAATTAATTTATTTATTTATTTATTTATTTATTTATTTATTAAAATTAATTAATTTATTAATTAATTTATTAATTAATTTATTTATTTATTTATTTATTTATTTATTTATTTATTCTGTGAAAATACCCATGACATGACTGAAAAGAGCCTCACTCGGCCCCATCGGACCATGCAGCGTATTTCCAGTCTAGGGACTACTTTTTCTCCGCGGAAGCTTTCCCCGAGACCGAATCACCGCCAAAACCGCATTACCGCGGAGGAATACATCCCCTTTTCCACACAATTCAAGATGGCCGCCCACACCGTCTCAAAAATTCAGGATGGCGGCTAATTCAAATCCCCCCTGCATCCAAAGTGTACAGATGGCGCCACCATATGAAGTTGTGACGTCATAGTTACATCCGGGGGGAAGTTGGTTTTAAATGCTTGCTACCTACTACTACTGATATGATTGCATGCCCCTTAAAATTTGAGGAGAACGATCGTTCAGTTCGCCTGGCTGTTACGCAACACGAAAGACGCATAACCGATTATTCGTCCGCCTAAATTATGGCCCAAACTCGGTGTCACAATGACATAATTTTAATAAATTCCTGTTTCAACCTGAAATTGACCAGAGTTTCGATGTTAACTTCACACACAAAAGCCCCAGTCGAGGCATTAAGGTGCAGGAATGGTCATTATTGTCTCGCATGCTATTTAGCAGATCTGCTACTTCGCAAATAATTTCTAAAATCAGTGATATTTAGAAAGGGCTGTGCTACTTTGAAGATAATTTCTAGGATTACTGCTAGTTAGCACTTTGACTTGCCTGTTCTCAAATGAAATATATTGTATAATTAGCACAAATGCTGAATATTAAATATTTCTTTCTAAATTGCAGCCAGAAGAAATATTCATGATAACTCGCAAACGCAAATTGTCGGACTGCCTCTCCCGAAAGAAAATATATTGTATAATTAGCACAAATGCTAAATATTGAATATTTCTTCTAAATTGCAGCCATGATAAATATTGAATATTTCTTCTAAATCGCAGCTCCAAATTGTCCGATTGCCTCTCCTTAAAGAAAATATATTGTATAATTAGCACAAATGCTACATATTTTCAATATTGCAAGGACTGGTGATTAAGGAGGTTTAAGGCAGTCCTACCCCTTATTTGCTGGTCTGTGCAACTCCTCTGGCAATAACAGGGATTATTCTATCGTTCTTCCTGGTTAAACAACGCGCATGCGCTGTTATGTAAGGATTTTTAAGACAGTCGCAAGTACTGTGGTCTGTGCAACTCCACTCAGACAATAACAGATTATTCTATCGTTCTTCCTGGTTAAACAACGCGCATGTGCTGATATATAGACTATTTAACCCTATCTGGCCTGGACTTTTGGGGACCTGTCGTGGCCTAGAGGGGGAGGGGGGGGCGGAATGGCCCCCCCTAATTATTTTTCTGACCCCTTGAGCTAGGGGGCTGAAACTTACCACACTATACCCTTGGGTCAAGCTCTACCACAAAATGTTAAAAAATCCAAGATGGCCGACTTGATGAAGTCACAGTGACGTCATTTTATAGTAGATTATAAATGTACTAAATATTGAATATATTGTCTTTCCTCTGAAAAGACTCTTGTGGATATTTAACTGCGAATCTATTCTATTCAGTATAGATTATAAAAGTGCTAAATATTGAATATATTGTCTTTCCCAGACGCCAGCTACATATTTAAGTGCGAATCTTTTCTAATTATATGATATTATAAAGGTGCTAACTATTGAATATATTGTCTTTTCCCAGACGCCAGATAGATACTTAACTGCGAATCTTTTCTAATTATATGATATTATCAAAGTGCTCAATATTGAATATATTGTCTTTTCCAGACGCCAGCTACATATTTAACTGCGAATCTTCTCTAATTATATGATATTATCAAAGTGATAAATATTGAATATATTGTCTTTCCCAGACGCCAGCTACATATTTAACTGCGAATCTTTCTAATTATATGATATTATAAAGGTGCTAAATATTGAATATATTGTCTTTTCGCAGACGCCAGATAGATACTTAACTGCGAATCTTTTCTTATTAGATGATATTATCAAAGTGCTAAATATTCAATATATTGTCTGCTCTCAAACGTCACCTACATATTTAAATGCGAATATATTCTAATTAGATGATATTATAAAGGTGCTAAATATTGAATATATTGTCATTTCTCCGACACGGTGTTACAGATATTTTGATGCGAATCTCTTCTAATTATATTAGATTATAAAAGTGCTAAATATTGAATATATTGTCTTTTCTCCGAAAAGGGTCTTGTGGATATTTAACTGCGAATCTCTTCTAATTATATGATATTATTAAAGTGCTAAATATTGAATATATTGTCTTTCCCAGACGCCAGCTTCATATTTAACTGCGAATCTTTTCTAATTATATGATATTATAAAGGTGCTAAATATTGAATATATTGTCTTTTCCCAGACGCCAGGTAGATACTTAACTGCGAATCTCTTCTAATTACATGATATTATCAAAGCGCTAAATATTCAATATATTGTCTGCTCTCAAACGTCAACTATATATTTAAATGCGAATATATTCTAATTAGATGATAATATAGAGGTGCTAAATATTGA
>JAVTVY010035031.1:0-13835 GCA_036873755.1 Hanleya hanleyi | reverse complement strand
GACTACCTTTCATTGTTTTCACAGATCAATTTCACATAAACTACGATAAAAGTAACTCCGAATATGGAAGTCATTGTGATATAATATTCTATATTTCGGCTTCCATTTTCGGAGTTACTTTTATCCTAGGACTGCCTTTATTTGGTATGTTCAACTTCATTATGTCGGTACCTTTTAAGAAGGGCCGTTCGCGCCATAAATCCAAACGTTTAATAAATTTAAATGTTTAACTTGCACCAACCAATCAGATGTCATGAATTGACATTTGGAAGACCTTTCCTGTCCAAAAGCAAACGTTTGCTGTTGTAAAAAAAGGCAAACGTGTCCAGTAGTAATATTCGAGACTTTTAAACGGTTTAAGGGAAATCGTTACCGGTTGTGATCGTCCAGTCAGACTTTTTTATTGCTGCCGCGTATGTTCAAACCTCAACATCAACACGTGTCCACTGGCAAAACGTTCCCGCTATGTAGTCTGTTTGAACCAATCTAAATAACCCTTACAAATATTCGCGCATATTGTATTCTTCATGCCCACCGTGCATCATATCCTGCGCAAATTGTCCCGGTGCCAAAGATATTCTCCAAAACCTAATTTGTAAGAACGGTTTTCATTGGTTAAAATACACTACATACCGGAAACGTTTGCCAGTGGAGATTTGCACGTGTTGGTGTAGATGTTGGAATACACGCGGCCCAAATAAAATATCTGATTGGACGATCACAACCGGAAACGTTATCCTTTTAACCGGAAACCTTTAAAAGACCGAATTCTTCTTTTGACAGGAAACGTCTGAAGTCGCGAATTTACAACTGGAAACGTTTGCTTTTTAACAGGAAAATGTCAGTTCATAACATCTGATTGGTTGGTTCAAGTTTGAACGTTTAAACTTTTTAAAGCTTTACAATTTTTAAACGTTTAAGAAGTTAAAACGTTTAAAGGATGCGTTTATGGCGCGAACGGCCCTTCATATACCTTGCCACAGGATGTAACTTGTGATTGCGTTTTAGCCACATACATTCGTGCCTGGTACCACCTGTGCCTAACTTGAAATTAAATATATAATTGTGCGTTTATTTCATTACAAACTTATCCCCCAATAACCCAGCTACCAGATCTCATTAAAGCCCATAGGCTCTAGTTACAGATATTTTACTAAAATAAATGAGTGAGTGAGTGAGTGAATAGGGTTTAACGTCGCTTTCAATTAAAATAAATGAAAAAAACGTACGATTTTACGGTCATTTGTCTTGAAAGTTGAATAATTTAAAAACTAAGCCGAACTTACAAAAAGTGAGTTTACTAGATCATCTTATAAGTAACAAGCATGCCAACTTTCAAAAGCGTAGCATGGATACTTTTCGAGAAATAAACGTTTAAATCTCGAATTATGTGAAAAATTGAAAGGCTAGAAATCGGGCAATATGTGTCCAGCTATACATCTGATGAATTAATCCTAATTGTTTGCTTGGATTCTATTGTCAAATACATTTTTAATCTGTCTTATGGGACCTACTCGAATTCCTGTTTATTTTGGATAACTATTACACTAAGTTTATTCATCAAGGCGGTTTAAAATCCAATTTAAACTTAAAAAACTTGCTAAAACTTGTTCAGCTGAGAAATGTTCACACCTGTGCTGATCACTTCACGGCGGGTGTCTGAGCGAAGTATCACTGTGTGGAGTACACTTTCATATTTATATATTATAATTAGAAACAAAAATACGGATGTTTGCATGGTTTTGATTAGATGGCGGTTGATTAATGTAAATGAGTAGGACTTCTAGATAATTAGCTTACCAAAATACTGCGGAAATGAGTTTGGAAAGGGAAATTTAACAGTAGTCAAGCCCATGCAAACTACTGTTCTATTCTTGCGACAGACTATTAGGGTGGCCAGTTCCTGCGAGTCAATTAACAATACAACACGCACTCGCGCAACTATTAACGACTTCCAAGAGACAGTCGTGTGACAGGTTAATCTCTTCCCAGCTTTATATCGGACCACAATCTGTTTAATTTTTCCAGTGCCTCAGAAACTAGATTTTTAATCCTAATATTGAAGCACTGCTAATTAGAATTTTGATTTCATTTTCACCAAATGTTAGACGAAATAGTGAATATTCGAATGAAGAAATAAATTGTGACCCCAAAATCCGGAGATTTTTTATCGCTATTTCTTTTGTGTCCATAGATACATTATGGGGGACGATGTGTCTTGTACCAAAATTTAGGTCCGGGTCAGTGTGTGTGACCCCAAAATTAGAAAACCATTAAAATTTTTAGAGAGATAGCAAGGGTTTCAGTTTTTATACGCCCATCGGTAGAAGAACTCATATATTGCGATCACGATTTTCATCCATTTGTTTGGTGTCATTAGATACATTAGGGGGAGACGATGTGTCCCATGCCAAAATCTAGATCAAGGTTACTGTGTGTGACCCCAAAATTATAAAAAAACATTGACAAAGGAGATGGTATTGTAAGGCGGGGTTTTTGCCCACAGCCAGCCGACTCATAGGAATGTACATTTCTTCTCTCCATCTGTCAATCACAATGCAATGTACAACTTGTCGTCGGCGGCAACTGTCAATCAACTGGCGGAATGTTACGGTGAACCATGTAATGATAGCTTCACATATTTTCTATACCAAGGCGTTATTATTTCACCACGTTGCAGTCTATTTTACATGCACATATTGGAGAATAAATACACAATTTAGGCGAATATATATTCGACTAAATTGTGTATTTATTCTCCAATATGTGCATGTAAAATATATGCAGCTAGCGCCTGATGGTTCGGTTTCAACGTTTGACTAGCCCGTAATGTCCACACGGTATCTTGTCATCGGTAAACAATATTTATTTTACTTTTAATTGGTTCGTAATGATAGACTGAAATCTTATTTCAGAATACTGAATGCAATTTCTTTTTACAAAAATGAGAAAGATTGAAATAACTTGTCGACGTCACACATGTTGCCCTCCTCCTGGGATTCGAACTCGGTAAAAGAAAATTTCGAGGCGCTTGTGACCCAACGTGCGTATCCACTACACCACGACATACGAACAACTGTAGCAGGCTATTTTGTCACTTTAATCTACTTACGAAAACTTCAAACGTTATGATTCATAACTTTTCATTTTTTAGTATGAAAGACTCCTTGGACCAAAAAGATTTTCCAGCAGTGGGGATATAATGCAACCGCACAACACCAGGTTAAATGGCGTTTTGGTCCAAGAGGTCCTTCGCGTCTAAATGCGTGTCTGAAGGACTCGATGTAGACCCTTTTTTCACGAAATAGCACAAGCTGTGGATTTCAGTTTCATATCATAACTATAATCATAACGCAATCGCACTAAAACTTTCACATATTGTGTACTTATATTTTCTCTTGCTGTTACATTAAAACACAAGTATTTTTAGGACATTTTATTTTTTCGATTTCAACCGCACCACGTATGGGCCAAAATCCCGCCTTATCGTACCATCATGCAAGGATAGCAAGGATTTCAGGTTTTATACGTCCATCGATAGAAGAAGCCATATATTGCGATCACGATTTTTTGGGCGATATCAGTTCCAGGTCATGGATTGACACCAAACTCTGGGTATACCTTACCCATTGGTCAAAGAGGAATCCTATTTACTTTTGAGGTCACAATGTGAAGGTCACTGTGGTTGAAAAAGTTTCCTCGGTCTCTGTGCATACTATCGGCGTTTTAGATGAACTTTGTGACCATATAGCTCCTCAATACCGAATGACAGGAAAGAAGACGATATTTATATCGAGAGATGTAGCTCAGGAGGTATTTGACACCTGAGACAGAAGCAGACGACCACCTTATGTTGAAGATGCCAGATTTCGGGCAACCCTTTGTCCTGGACACAGATGCCAGAAATTTCGTCATTGGGGCCGTGTTGTCCCAAGTGATCAACGAAGAAGAAAATGTCGTTGCTTATGCCAGTAGGATGTTGTCCAAAATCGAAAGTGCCTTCTGTGTGACTAGACGAAAACCTCTAGCGGTTGTGTTCTTTGTTAAGTACTGACGGCATTACCTATTCGGCCAAAATTCTCTGTTGCCCACCATGGGTCATTAAGGATGTCCGCTGGTGGTAAATCACAGTAATTAACTTTTTAAATGATGTGTGCTGTTGCGTTCGTAATTGTGTAATATGAGAAAAAAACAAAGAAAAAAATACAGGTTGGTGTGCATATTTTACCTGTAGGCAACGTAAAGTGGACTGGCCCATGCTCAATTTGATAACCCAGAAATCATAGGGAATAGCCCTAGTTTTGAAGCATATTCATGAAACATTCATATAAATAGTATTTAACTTTTTCTTATATTCTAACTGTTTACAGATAATCACAATGTCTATCAAAATTTATCAAATTGGATGGATGTTGGTGTGCAAAATTCTCGGCTAGAAGGCTTTTAAAGGAAATCACTGTCTCTTAACCTAGGGAAGGGGGATAACCCAATGGGAAGAACAGGCAAATTGGCTGCCAAAGCCAAAAACCACCAGCGGACATCCTTAAGGTAGTTAATGCAATTCAAGGAGCCGGAGGGACAGTTGGCCCGATGAATGCAGGCCCTGGTAGTATTTAATTTCGACATTTAGCTCCGCATGGTAATGCTAACGCCTTGGGTCGAATCGACTGTGTGGTGGCCAAACAGGTTCCAAAGTGCAGGATGTAGTCATGTAACAGAAATGATACCGCCAACTGGACTTGCAGCCCGTAAAAGAATGGAAGAGGAAAGTCCGTCAATGAATCCCGGTGGGGAGCATTTAACTTCTCGTCCTTGCTCGTTATGAGATGAGTGAACTATCACGGAAATGCTGAACGACGGCTGCAAGTGCTACCTCACTCGCTGAGACGTAAGGTTTTCAAGGAATGCCATGATAGTGTAAGAAAGACCTTGCTAAAGGCGAGACAGGCTTACACGTGGCCTGGACACGGATGTTCGACAATGACGATGGAGCCGAGTATAACCACAGGATTTTGGCAGGATGAAAACCGACAGGGCTGCATAGTGGACAGATGAATGGTCCGAGTGAGAGGGCCGCTGTCGATGTCCTCTGGCAATTGGTGCAGACTTGTCTCGGGAACAAAGATGTGGTCGTCATTGGAGACTATTTCACCCTCTGGGTTTAATCCGTGACCTTACCAAACCAAGAAGCCTCGACGTTTGCCCAAGTCGTCGTAAATCACCTCGTGATCAGATTTGGCGCACAATTGCCAATCCATTCTGACCAGGAACGTCAATTCGAGTGCCGTGTATTCCGGGGGATGTGCCGCATACTGAAGATGACGAAAACGAGAACGACACCCCACCCACAGGTGTTTGGCAAATTAATTAGCTGGGGGGTATCGTCAACAATAGACCGGACATCTATTGTTGACGATACCCCCAGGTAATTAACTTGCCAAACACCTGTGACCCTACCATCCCCAGTCCGGATCTCCACATTCCTTTGGTGTTAATGTCTTACTGTGCGACCGTTCATCAGACGACGGAGTACTCTCCAAACATGGTGTTTGGGCGAGAGATTGCCTCGCCATTATAGCTGACCCTGAGTGTGCAATCAATGTAGCAAGTAGAGCTGACACAGTGGGTTGAATACTTTCTGGACGAGACGGCAGAGACATATGAGCATGCTTGAAAAACTACTGTGAAATGTTTAAGACAGCAGAAACGTACGAAAACGTACGATACGAAAGCTTTTCCCCAGAAATACAAACCTGGTGATGAGGCTTATCTGTACATTTCCGTCAATAGACGTGTGGAATTACAACACATATAAGGGAAGTGGGGAAGAGGTGCCGACATACTGACAGAGCCACATGACTTCACAGTATATTCTTCTGGTTAACCTATTCTAAAGCACATACCAAGAATCTAACGATTCGTGATATGTGTTGTATCTCAGGTACGCTATTATTGTACCTGTTCATGTGTCAACTTGGGTGACAATAACCACACGGCCCCTAGCATAGGCATAAGCGATATCAGATACAAATCTAGAGAGCTATGATGGAAATGCTCTGACAACTCGTATATTGGTAATTGGTGGGATGTGTCGCTGTGACAACTCGTACACTGGGGATTGGTGAGCTGTATCGTCGTCAGATGAACATGACGGCATTTAACACAAAGGACTTGTCTGTAAGGTCCGACGTCGACCCAGCATCAACTTCCACAATGCCAACATATATTAAAGACCAAAAGGTCCGGAAACTACGGGACCTCTGGGGAGGGTTTTTTGTGGTAAAAGATACCTTGACTGATGTAACATACCACATTGCTGACGAGGCTGGTGGTCTCCGTGTAGTCCATCATGATCGATGGTGACGCCGAGTCCGAGAATGACTCGTAGCTGTATTTCCTTATCATGGAGCACCCAGCCCCAATGACATCCCCAGATGGGATGCCAGAACCTCGGTAAACGAGATGTGGACAACGAAGACAGCGTCCCCAGCGACTCACGGACTTTGAGGCGGGCAGGCAGTAGAAATGGAAACTATGCCTACGCCAGTGGTGCACATTCCTCCACAAACGACTATAGGACGAATTTCTAGAGGACCAGCGCGATACGACGATATTGTGATGACCGTTCGGGCATGTTAGGGATCGAGAGAATATTGGGATTCTCGATTCCCGGCTTCGTCCCGACTATTATGTGTAAACCATATTCTTCTTTCTCATTACAGAACAGGAGTAGCAAACGCAGCGTTGAGCGGATCCGTAGTCCACGCAGAGAGGAGACGAGGAGTGTGACAGAGTTGAGCACAGAGAACGTGCCCTCTGTCCTTACTGCGTCAGAGATTACAGTAGCCGAAAACATAAGAGGGAACATATCTTAACCACACATGCATGGAAACAGAACCGTCCCTACACAGATACCAGGTACTCCGATTCAAGCTCTTCCCTCGTGCATTTGGACATCCACGACAACCAGAACGGTTACTGTGGAGCCTAAAACGGCCACTGTCGACAGTCCGCCAGTCAACATGGTGGCAGTTGTTAAAGTGGCACAGGATACTGCAGGATTGGCGCCCCATGTAACACTGGTGAACGTCGACACGGTCCATCGTAATTCCGTTCGTTGAGAATGATCTCTGATCGGCCCCAACAAGGCAATACTGCTTCCAGCCCCAGCGGACCCGGTGGGTGAGATCCTGGGCAATAAGCCCGTGTGCATTGTGTCTGGGAAGTAACGGGAAGCTTAGGACCAGAGTTCACAGAAAACGAGGACGGGTCAGACGAGGAAGAACATTTTCATGTTCTTCCAATTGAGAAAGCCGGAACATCTCCAACCACAGGTGGCCCGGTCTGCGTCTAGAACCTGACCCCAGCTCCTTCCCAACGGCTGAGAGTGCGCCGCATGCGGTTGTATGTGGATACTGTGTGCAATCGTCCGGGGATAGAAGAGCGGAAGGTTTACGATCGCTGGGAATGTGAGGAAGAATACACCATGTCAAAATGACAGAAATCCCTTTGCTTCACCGGGCGACTAACCACAAGGTGTGTAGGACTTAACTTTTAGATGATCAGTAATTCCGGCCGTAATTGGACCGCCTCTGTTCCTGTCCATATTGACTCGTAAATGATGTCTGATGTGATGCCAGGGGAGGTCAGGCAAACTCCGGGAATGTGGCACTGGGATCGGACAGACTCTGATTAATTGTGATTGGGTCAATTCAACTTGGACGGAGTCAGACAAGGCTCCCGAGATTCCGTGGTGCGCGGCAAAGGAAAAACAATTGGGATACTGTACGCACAAAAGCCCGTTTAAAGCGGGAAAGTCTGTGCAGTCGATAAGAAATCATCGTCTTGGTGCATTCGCGACCGCCCGGCCTTTTCCTTCAACGCTATATGACCCCGCTCATTAATGGTGTAGGGATTTGACATCTCTCAGCTATAACCGTGATCCGCCGCACGGGAGGCACACCACATCTATAGGATGTATTCCCGCTCACATTTTCTAAGAGCCTGTGTCGAGTGCGTCGTTGTTGTGTGGGAAGAAATAATACAATCGTCCTGGCGGCGTTTACTTGATCTCCATCTCTACATTTTTCGTCCGTATTGCACAGATGCATATGTATGTCTTTGGGGATTCAAGTCGAGACGATGAGCGTCCACAGCACTGGCAGTAGAAGACTCTGTCGACCGGGAACTGAGAGAGTCCGGCCTGAGAGAGGCCGAAGCGAGAAGACTTTTTCGGTCGGGAATTATTTGAGGCCGACCGGTGAGTCGGCCGAAGCGAGGAATCGAGAAGCAATTATTCAATTATTGATCATTAATTATAACTCGAATTTGACTAAGCTGAGCCAGGACGGCTATCGTTCTCGCGCAGTTCCCAGACTGGCTTCAGCTTGGAAATAATAGATTAGATTAGATTAGATTTTATTCACCAAATAACCATGGAGAAATACATATTCAGTGTCAATCATATAGAGTTGAGATTAGATTTATCTTTAGCTGCAGCCGGTAGGGAATATTAATTTCCTGTGAAGAAGCTTGCGGTCGTATAGAAATAAGTGTAAACCTTGCTAAAACAGTTGTCCAACCATACATTTACTTAGACAGACAGCTCACCGGCCTACCGGCCAGGAGTTGCCATCCATTCACGCTTGCACATTCACACTTACAACTCACAGGCATCCCAGTCAGGGCTTGGTATTCATGCAAATTCCCTACACCGAGACCATCTCATCTTGAAGCACCCGAGATCGGTCATGTGATTGACGGGTGGATGCAAAACCAGGATTTTCCGGGGGAAAAAAATCGGAAAACTGAATTTATCGGGCTAAAAAAAAAGCCGGAAAACGTTCTTTACATGAACCTATGGCTATTCTTTGGTGTAAAATATGGGATGTGGGTATTTATTCGATCTGTCTTACGCTGTAGCGTACGATGGGAGGGGTCTCGAGGCCTTTGGTTGACTTGGGGATAGCTATACCATACCTTGTTCAAAGAAGCCTTGGAGTGGATTAAGCTTGTGGTGGTTTGGACTGCAAATAACGCCAGTAGGCACAGGCGCATTCGAGAATTAATACCGACAGATGGCATTGTGGAGGTGCGCACGGGTGTGATTTGGGTGATATTTGGGCCGTGCATGGTCAAAATGCGCAGAGCAGCATTTGTGACTTGTGCCCGACGGCCATCCTGACCCAGCTGGTTATATCGATCAAACATAGGTACAAGAGTGTTTAGAGCACGCCAATCCCAATGTCTGGTTAAAAAACGGAATTCTCGCAAACATTTTCATTTTCCAAACCTTTGATTCTGTTAAAATAGATCGCCGACTAGTGCTATAAAACAGAGCGTTTTGGTCCGTTTCAGCAAACACTCTGCAACCCCACGATTTACATATGTAGGACCTGTGGGGAGACATTTACTCGCTCGGACAATTTACATCGTCATAAATGTGCACTCCATGAGGCCCCCGGGCATGAATGTAGATTGTGATCGAGTCTGCAAACATCCGGCTCACATGAGCCGCCATCAACCTGTCATCCACTCAACACTCTCCTCACTCTTGAGAACCGATTATTCAGCGCCCCATAGTCGTCGATCGTCGAGTCGAGGAGCCCATGGACATTGATCCTAGTGTTGAGGACCCTATGGGAATTGATTCCAGTGTCGAGAAGCCCATCCGCCCACCTACCAATGGTGTCAGTTTGAACCATTTGTACCAACACTAAATCGGCAGCAACCGGAATTCTCAGAGGTCGTGCAGTATACAAATGATACAATGAAACGGGTTTAAACGGGTTTGAACCGATTGTATTCTAGCTAGTCATATAAAGCGAGCGTTCGAGCCCATTGCAGCAGACAATCTGTCAACCACTACGCCAAGATGCTTACGTGTACGACCTGCTCGAAGTCCTTTACTCATGTACACGACTTACGCCGCCATGATTCTGGCAGCCATGACGGCACAGTCCCATATAGCTGAATGATATGTGCACATTCGCCATTCATCGCTTGAATCATTTAGAGTGTCATAAACGTGCACTCCAATGAACACCGCTTCAAGCGCCTAAGTCATTTGCGGCGTCACCAACGCATAGGACACCGTGTGCCACATAGAGGGAAGCGTAGCAGAGCCTACCTGTCCCTTCTTCAATCCAGCGTAAATGTATGATCTGTCAGTTACTCGCCTGTATATTTTTCACTGCCACCAACGGTGACTCTATAATGCATCAAGACATTCGCATTAATAGTGCGGTCAAGTCTTGACTACACAGTCGATTGAGCCGCTATCGACGTGTAAAACACTATTTTACACGCAACATAACACGGGTTGTGAAAAAAGATGCCGTCATATGACCCCACAGGCAAATATACTGATTGAATATTTCTAAGAAACACGTTTGAGGGAGCCAACAGAGACCAGCATCGAGGCAGAGGGACCACCCGTGTAACAGGTTGAGGAGCCCATACATCCTCCGACGACTCCACCATCTGAGATTAATCCGCCTGCCATCCAACCCTTGGACGAACATGGAGATTCAATCATTCTCCCTCACCAGCGTGAATGACCCCGTGGATGTACCCAGTGAGGCCATGCCCGATGCCCGTCCAGTGAGTGAGATGTGTCGTTCTTTCAGTCGCCACCAACCTATCCAAGACAGAGCAACTGTGATATTGTTACCCCAGCGCCAACATCTGCTCGTTGGGCGAATATGGTTGACAAAAGAAACATACCTAGGGCGACCTGGGTATGATGTAATATTGGAGGTAGTAAAATGATTGACATACATTGCTGTGTTCTTCTCTAATTCAACTCCCTTTAGGATAGCCAGTGTTATTATTAGCAAGGGACACTCTCGTGTGGCTACATATAGGTGTATATGTGTGTAAGAACAAACAAAAAGTCGGTGCACAGTTAGCCATCTCTTTCTCAAGATATGGAGGCCCTGAAAGGAGCCGTTTTTAGCCGTGCTGGTATGGGTGTCATTGCTACAGTGTTACGTTCAGTACTATAAGGGTGGCTAACACTGTCAGGCCGAAGAGTCTTCGATGATCCCAGCGTGATCGACCGTTATTCATCACCCGGGCAACGAGGATGGCTGCCATAGTCCAGTAATATTTGGTGATAGCACGCCTCCCCATCGTGTCGACTCTCGCGAATAACGGATCTGTGGACTCTTCCGGGATGTGACGTCGCACCTCATTATCCTCGACATCTGTAAACATAGTCCGGACCACCTCTCGGTACACTGTGAATGAATCAACTGTTGGGGGGTGATGTAAAACGCAAGGTGTACAGGAATGTGGCTCCGTCATGGCAGAGGAACAGCGGAATGGGGATGGGTTTAAAGAGGACGTGCTTTAGTTAAAGCAAGGAATCTTTCCTTTAGAGTCATATGGTTGCTTTTTAGCCTCTTGCATATAGCTCCAATTCATACCAAGCTGCTCCCTACCAATGACACACCTTCACTCTCTCTACCACTCCCCGCGTGCACATGCGCAATATGACGTCACTCTACGGCTCTTTGACCATGGTTTACGACATGAGCCTGTTATTCCCCACTTACGTGCCCCTATGGGCTAATATATAGTAGTATAGATGTATGTCCCCAAGATGCACCACACCCAGAATTGCGCTTACTACTAGTACTCCCCGAGTCCACATTCGTATTATGACGTCACTACTTCAGCCGTGGGTGGAGTAATCATGCTGTCGGCGTGTTCGAGGAGCTTCCTGACGAAGTGCGTTTTGCCGGAACCCGTCGGTCCTGCGATGACGCAGGTGAAGGGGTGTTGCCACCGAGGGTCCATGGTTGGAGGTGTATCCGCTGTCGTGGTAACCCACTCTTGTAAATTTGGTACGAGTAAACTGCGGTCGTCGGTGCGTCGAGCTTTGGTACCGTTGTCGATGGGCGTTCACTGTGAGTGATGAAATCCGGTGGATTTTCAGACGTAGTGGGTGCACTTGGTGTAGGTTTTGACTCTATACTCGGTGTATGTGTTGACTGTATACGTGATGTGGTGGTGATGACTGGGCTCGTTTCGGTCACGGGGTTAACTGGTGCTATCTGTAGACTGGTTTGACTGGCGGTTGGTGATTGTGTCTTTGGTGGGATGAGTAGAGTGCTGAGATAGGCTGCGTCGTAAAACACACCTCCGTACAACACACTCAGCAGGGTTAGCAATATCACTACAAAGCCCACTTGTGCTTTGCGCGTTTTGGGCGACGCTGTGTTCAGAGACGATTGCACTGTGTTTATGATCGAACGTGGAATGAAGGATGATGGCGGTGGTGTCTGGTTTTATAGTCGTTTCACCTAGTTGGCCGCGACCCACGAATTGAAGGAACTGGGCCAGCCTTGCCATTTGACGAAATGATATCGGATGCCACGTCGACGTTCGGTTTTTAGGATGCATTCCACCGTATAGTAGTCTTGCTTTGTTTTTACCAGGGGCTTCCATCTCGTAAAACGTCCCTAGCAACGGTTCCCCTTGAACATCTTCCAGTTCATAGACTCGACGCTGTCGGGCTAGGCGCTTAATCAGGAAGTGCTCATCGCTCCAGTTGGGCAAGTAACTTTTCTCGAACTTGCCCTTGACTTTACTGATCCGTACAGGGTCCCCGACCTTGAACTCCTTCTTCGGCGTTCGCTGCGATTGTATGGGGTACAAGACACGCCGGACTTGGGCTTCATTGCGTTGGGTCACGGTAATGGGGGCTCTCTGTATACTCCGGTGATTGTAACCACTGACAAGTTTCGGGAGAACATCGATGTACCGCCTTGTATTCTTATAGGTGAAATATTTATACATGCGGCCTTTGAATGTCCTGTTGAACCTTTCCACAACAGAAGCCTTGGTCTCGTTGTAGGTGTGAAAGAAGAAGACCTTCTGTTTCTTGAGAAAGACTTGGAACGGCCTGTTGAGGAATTCCGTGCCTTCGTCGGTTTGCAAATACAAGGGTTTGCGCCCGGTCTTGAAGATGTCCTTGAACGCCGCTATGAGATTCGCCCCCGTTTTCGTCCGGATGGGTACCACCCACGCATACTTTGACAGGATATCGATGCACGTCAAGATATACAGATTCCCATCGTTGTGTTTGGCAAAGGCGCTCGTATCGACCAAATCCGCTTGCCATGGGGCATCTAGTCCTCCCACGATGACTCGGTTCCGTGGAAAATGACGGCGGGCAGCTCGATGTAGGGTATAGGTGTCTTGTTTTTTTAACCAATCTCGGACTTGAGCACGTTGTATCCCCTGGGGTTTGGCCGCTCGATAGAGAGCCGACAATGCACTATAGGCCGCCGGACTGTCGGAACTGTAGTATAAGTTATCCAACACCTTCTCCCAGCGCTTCATGGTGACAAAATGATAATGGACCCGGGGAGTGTGGTTTATTTATAACGAAGTCTGATGTTCGGGTTCTACCACCGTTGTATATATCCTAGGTTGACTGAGTCTAGCCGGATAATCAATGGCATCGTCGTCTGGTTCATTGGTAGAAATTTGTTCATTGGGATTCACATTTTCCATGGTAAATGACCAGTCCAACTCGTCTGATGACCACTCTTCCTCCATAAGCACTTGATCCACATCTGCCACGGCATCTTCCAATGCAAACCATAGAACTGGGTGAAGGTTAAAATGCACTGTACCCCCATCTAGTCGAGCCAATTGAGCAAAGAAGGGGCCGCGTCGGACGTACACATCGTGACACAAGTGGATGAGGTCGCCGTTCAGTTCACCAGACAACACCCGTTTTAATTTGATCCAGCCCTCCCGGGACAGACGAATGTGAGCCAGTGCGCATCACAGATGTCTCCCACCTCCTCCATGATATCGAC
>JAVTVY010035030.1:0-15282 GCA_036873755.1 Hanleya hanleyi | reverse complement strand
ACCACTTTGCCGTGTGTCCTAATTTCCAACAGCGCCAACATTGGGGTAGGCGGCCTACCACGGACAACTGGGCAGCATTACCTCCAATAACACACTCGTATGGCATGGCATCTACAGCTTCGACATCACATGTCAGGACCACTTTGATGACGTCCGACTCGAAGTTGTATGACGGTGCTGAATTGCTGTCGACAGACTGTACTTTTCCGTATTGCTTAAATAATTGGGCCACTGTACTTGTGTTCACAAAGCCAGGTAACCAGCGCACAAAAACTTCAACTCTGCGGTGTGAGTACTGCATGAAATGAACTTCAAACTGAACACAGTTCAGAAAGTCCACCTCCAGCACTTTGCTCGTAACATCTCGTGTCATCAGCTCAAGGAACCATTCTCTAGGTGATTTTGTTTGTCCCAATGCCCGAATATCCGCCACATCAAACCCTGCTCTCACAAACGCCTTCACAAAACACTCACGGAACAAGCTGGGAGATCTAATTGGTCCCGAAATCACAACTCTCACAGTACACGCCAAACGCTCCAGATCAATAGCCATTATGTTAAACAAAGCACAGAGAATACAAAATACGTCTTCACACTTCGATTTCACACTTCTGACCTGACACCTTCCTGACCTGACCTGACCTGACTCTGAGCTCGCCAGCCCGGCATTGTCTTATATAAGGATAGATGCGGGGCGCGCGGACCTTGGCGAAAGCACTAGAGAGAGAACCGTTAAATCCGTCCGCCATTTGCAAATTTGTGTTTCTTTTTCCAATGAAAAGTTGAAAAGCTGGCAGTAAAGATCACTGTGCGTCGCAATAAATCGGCAAAATATGTACAAGTAAGTTTACTTTATACGTATACGGCAATTATGACTGGAAAATTCCAACTTCCCGGTCGACATGCTTGATATGAAGTCATTTTTCAAACAAATTCATATTGTATTGATATAACATCACAGATTCTATAGCAAAATTTGGAATCCAATGGAAATCACTTGATAGTATATGTAATATATATCATTTTAATCATCTCCATCGATAAACTTGATCGACATCTGTACTTCTTTCAATACATTTTCGCCATTTTCGCTGCATTTCTGGGTTTCTATACTGTCGAGCGCCTGCATGGTTGGATAGCTGATCTGTCTCCATTTATCAGAATATAGAACGAGCCAAATGCTCATATCCTTTTAGCTTGTTGGGCTAAAATCCCACGAACGATAATGAAATTCTCATGATGGACAGCGTTTTCCTCTGTATATCTGTAAATCCAATTCGCTGGTCTACATTTAAATAGCCATAGGTCCAAGCATCTAATCTCTCATTATTCTATGGAAGAACATAGATTTTGTAGCTGAAATATCACAGGTATTCAGATGAATTTATAATACGGCACTTTTCATCACGATTCCCCTAGTTCGTTTAGGTGTGGGAAATCAACATACGCTTTATAGGCGATGAGATTTGTGTCTTTCCTTTGTCCGACGTTATAACTGTCAGCTATGCTGGTTTTGGAATACTCTGAAATATCACAGGTATTCAGATAAATTTATAATACGGATTTTCATCACGAATCCTCTGGTTCCGGGGTCCTTATGTGGTACAGAAAGCGAATATCATCTTCAAATGATGCAGCGGCATATACTTGAGGACGCGATTTCCGATTTCCTCCCTCTGCTTGTTCCGTATTGATTGGAAGTATCCATCATTACTGAACCATATGTGGATCTGTTAGATGTGCGTGTTACGCATATATTAGTTTGATGTAGGTTTATACTGGGCACAGTAACCTATGCCATCCGCAGCTGTGTTGAGCGCATTTCCTCTCGACAATATCAAGCGTAATACCATCCGCAGCTGTGTTGAGCGCATTTCCTCTCTATAATATCATGCGTATCTGTTATAGTCTGTCTATTTTAATTAGTCGTCTACTTTGGAGCTTGTCAATAATCAGCCGTTAACTCTGCATAAATTTTCTTTTTTGCGTTGTGTAGAACAAACAGAAATCTACAAAACGACTGCCATTTCCCCGTTATATCGATAATATATCGCGTTTGAAATAACTTTTTAATTCTCTCCATATAAAACTCCAGTACAGTTGTTTCATGTACCGGGACTCAATTACATAGGGAGACGTCATAATGTATTCGTGCTGTCTAGCACAAAGGTCAACAATGCCTTGTATGGTCATAGAGGTGTGTGCGGTTTATCATTCGGAAATTTCACTGGGCATGGAATATGTGTGACACTCTCACGGACCGCCTGTTTTTACTATATTCGGCATTAATGACCTTTGTGCCAATGAGAATGAATACATTATGACATCTCCCTATGTAATTGAGGCCCGGTGCATAAACAACTGTACTGGAGTTTTATATGGAGTGAATGATAAAGTTATTTGAAGTGTGATATATTATCGATATCACGGAGAAATGGTAGTCATTTTGTAGAGTTTAGTTTGTTCTACACGCTGCAAAAAAGAAAATTGTTGCAGGGTTAACTACTGATTTTTGGCAAGCTCCAAAGTAGACGACTAATTAAAATAGACAGACTATAGTTCTTGGCTGGCTGTGTATATACGAACTCCCATGGTTTCGTATTCCCTATGTCGGGACCATTTTGGTTCTGTGTGTTGTGCGTATTTACGCATATATCTTAGATAAATATCTATTTTCATTCGAATAGAACGGGAGAGAATATTTGAGTGGACTTTTGGCATTCTTGTATAGCATCACGCATTAATAATATATGCATATTTCGTAGCACTGGCGTTACGGCTGGTTTATGCGGACATAATGTTGACGCCGCCTGATTTAATTTCAGCAAAACAACCAACTTTCTAGGTTTGTTGCACAACTCGCCAATCGATGACATCTCCGTACGCGATTAAATCGTCGTATTGGGATTCTGATAAATGTGTTAAAGCCTGTTATGATTTCGTTCATCAAAGTGAGACGTAAAGTCTTCCTGACCACAAGGGTAGTATAGTGAGTAACACCGTTTAAACTGGATAATTTGGGAGTGGATGACGTTAGCCTATGTGGCTATGTTCTGGTTAGTGAATCCGACTCCACTCCAGGAAAACTGTAAGGATCAAGCGAGTAACTCGAAAACGAGAAACCCATGATACACGCGTGCGGTCAGGGTTGGACACAAGGCCCGCAATCTCAGTGGTAAGTAATTTGACCGTAAACACACCTACAGCCTCCCGGAGCTTTGTCTGATTCACGATATTAGGATCGTAAAACTGGAACATTGTATCGGCATATTATCTTATGTTGTATATATTCCTGGAATCTCGCTGTCTACTTTGTAATAAAGCTGTATGTAAAACCGCCAAACACCTTTTGGGTGTGTATTCTGGTTCATCCCATATTTCTGGAATCTCATCGTCTCTTAGTACTAAATCAGTATCTAACACCAAACTCCTTTTAGGAGAGGACGTGGTTAACATAACCGTTGCTGGAGACAGATCGACCCAAAATGTGGTAAGTAATTTGACCGTAAACACACCTACAGCCTCCCGGAGCTTTGCCTGATTCACGATATTAGGATCGTAAAACTGGAACATTGTATCGGCATATTATCTTATGTTGTATATATTCCTGGAATCTCGCTGTCTACTTGGTAATAAAGCTGTATGTAAAACCGCCAAACACCTTTTAGGTGTGTATTCAGGTTCATCCCATATTTCTGGAATCTCATCGTCTCTTAGTACTAGATCAGTATCTTAACACCAAACTCATTTTAGGAGTGTACGTGGTTAACATAACCGTTGCTGGAGACAGATCAACCCGACACCATGCAGACAGACGAACACTAGAACGTGTGGCGAAAAATGTGATATCATAATATGTGATTTCAGTAATTCTGCATTCAGTGTTTCGAACCTCTTTATATCATTGTGATATCCGCGGGTTCTCATCAGGGGGTGCGGTTTAGTATAATGGTAGAATAAGTCTTTGCACATACATATTTGCAGGAACCTTTTCCTTGACTATCAGAATTTGAACTGGAATGTACCGTTCCGGTGACAGAATTAAAGCCTGCACCAATTTTTAAGTCATGGTAGGTGGGCATGCATGTTTCGTGAAGTTGTCTCATTTGGTACCGTATAATAAAGTTGACAGCATCTGCATATTAATAGAGCCTGCGCCAATTTATGGTAGGTGGGCACGCACGATATAGGTGTCTCATTCCATATATTAAAGTTTAATGCATCTGCATAATATCAGAGCCTGCACCAATTTATGGTAGGTGGGCATGCACCGTCTAGGTGATTTCGTTCAGTATTCACTTTATAGGTGAAGGAACTGATCAACGCACCGTTTAGGTGTGGGAAATCAACATACGCTTTATAGGCGATGAGATTTGTTTCTTTCCTTTGTCCGACGCTACAACTGTCTGCTATGCTGGTTTTGGAATACTCTGAGCTAGCTTTTGATTGAAATTGTAGTTTAAGGGCCGCTTCCCATTCGGATTTCGCGGCCCATCAACTCAATGTTTTATTCGATTCTCGCGGTACATTACGTTGTTTATTGAATATCTTTTCCAGCGCTAAATATATAAATAAATGAGCTAGCCAGCCCGGCATTGTCTTATATAAGGATAGATGCGGGGCGCGCGAACCTTGGCGAAAGCACTAGAGAGAGAATCGTTAAATCCGTCCGTCATTTGCAAATTTGTGTTTCTTTTTCCAATGAAAAGTTGAAAAGCTGGCAGTAAAGCGCACTGTGCGTCGCAATAAATCGGCAAAATATGTACAAGTAAGTTTACTCTATACGTATACGGCAATTATGACTGGAAAATTCCAACTTCCTGGTCGACATGCTTGATATGAAGTCATTTTTCAAACAAATTCATATTGCATTGATGTAACATCACAGATTCTATAGCAAAATTTGGAATCCGATGGAAATCACTTGATAGTAGGTATAATATATATCATTTTAATCATCTCCATCGATAAACTTGATCGACATCTGTACTTCTTTCAATACAATTTCGCCATTTTCGCTGCATTTCTGGGTTTCTGTAGTGTCGAGCGCCTGCATGGTTGGGTAGCTGATCTGTCTCCATTTATCAGAATATAGAACGAGCCAAATGCTCATATCCTTTTGGCTTGTTGGGCTAAAATCCCACGAACGATAATGAAATTCTCATGATGGACAGCGTTTTCCTCTGTATATCTTAAGTCCAGTTCGCTGGTCTAACTTTCAATAGCCATATGTCCAAGCATCTAATCTCTCATTATTCTATGGAAGAACATAGATTTTGTAGCTGAAATATCACAGGTATTCAGATAAATTTATAATACGGCTCTTTTCATCACGAATCCCCTAGTTCGTTTAGGTGGGAGAAATCAACATACGCTTTATAGGCGATGAGATTTGTGTCTTTCCTTTGTCCGACGTTATAACTGTCAGCTATGCTGGTTTAGGAATACTCTGAAATATCACAGGTATTCAGATAAATTTATAATACGGATTTTCATCACGAATCCTCTGGTTCCGGGGTCCTTATGTGGTACAGAAAGCAAATATCATCTCCATAAAATTGGTGCAGGCTCTAATATTATGCAGATGCATTAAACTTTAATATATGGAATGAGACACCTATATCGTGCGTGCCCACCTACCATAAATTGGTGCAGGCTCTATTAATATGCAGATGCTGTCAACTTTATTATACGGTACCAAATGAGACAACATCACGAAACATGCATGCCCACCTACCATGACTTAAAAATTGGTGCAGGCTTTAATTCTGTCACCGGAACGGTACATTCCAGTTCAAATCCTGATAGTCAAGGAAAAGGTTCCTGCAAATATGTATGTGCAAAGAATTATTCTACCATTATACTAAACCGCACCCCCTGATGAGAATCCGCGGATATCACAATGATATAAATAGGTTCGAAACACTGAATGCAGAATTACTGAAATCACATATTATGAAATCACATTTTTCGCCACACGTTCTAGTGTTCGTCTGTCTGCATAGTGTCGGGTTGATCTGTCTCCAGCAACGGTTATGTTAACCACGTACACTCCTAAAAGGAGTTTGGTGTTAGATACTGATTTAGTACTAAGAGACGATGAGATTCCAGAAATATGGGATGAACCAGAATACACACCTAAACGATGTTTGGCGGTTTTTCATACAGCTTTATTACCAAGTAGACAGCGAGATTCCAGGAATATATACAACATAAGATAATATGCCGATACAATGTTCCAGTTTTACGAGCCTAATATCGTGAATCAGGCAAAGCTCCGGGAGGCTGTAGGTGTGTTTACGGTCAAATTTCTTACCACTAAAATATGGGCATATTACGACACACCAAATGTTGCCAGAAAACATGTGACACTTAGGGGGCACTAATGAGAGCAACAACTGTATCCGTATGATAAAAGCTACATCCAGTATTTTGAATTGTGACTGTGTAGCGCATCAGGAGATTTTTTGAACACAGCCAATAGGAGTGAGTGAGTGAATAGAATTTAACGTCGCTCTCAACAATATTTCAGCTATATCACGACGAATCAACTAAGCACCACCCAATACGATTGCTTGTCATTACAGCCTTGGACGAGATTCGGCCTTTGTGGCACATTTAAACCAGAAGGAGACAGAAGGGACATTATTTTTCATACGTATGGGAATATTGAATAGTGTTTGGTGTCAATAATGTTTCTATCCCATCTCACAATGTGATTACTGTTGAAAAACTCGAGACGAATCCAGCCCTCCAGCCCTGATATTAATAATCATCTGCGATCCGTATTCCATATCCCAAAATAGAATGGAATTTCACCCGCCCCCGAACAATAATAGTTAATCGCGAGTAGCATGTCAGGAAAAACAACTCTGGTAATATCATTCAGCAATTCCATATTTGTAGGCCTAAGTAATGTAGTACCCATGTTCAGAAATGTTTTCAGTGTGCCGGAGTAGACCTGGGATACAATATGGGATAATACCTTATCACATATTAGACAATGTCGTTACCACTATGGCAAGTTTAGTAAATTATCATTTAATTGTGACTCAGCTATATAAATGAATCAAACCTTAAACATGCTTCTTTAAGAAAAAAAAGTTAAAATTTCCTATTTTTTCTTATATTTTCTTGCGAGTCACGCAAGAGGTTTTTTCTTAATCAACGCTACTTCATTTTTTAAACGAGAAACATATTATTTCTCAATCAAGAAGCATATTATTTCTCAAATAAGAAAATAATAATTACAATGTCTAATTTCCAAAAAAAATTCAGGCTCCCACTTCTTTTTTAATTCGCTGGTTTTTCTCAAATAAGCTGAAATCTCAAATAAGAGAACCTAAGAAATTAAGAAAAACTGAAAAAAATAGCAAGAGCGAGACCAGAATTTTCCCCCCAATTAAGATCCCCTGTCTTAAACAAGAATAGCTCGAAAATTGAGCAATATATTGGAGATGAATGATATTTCAGATACCAGTAATCCGCTAGTATGTGTTCATAGATTCACACATGTAGCTAGAGGTTTGTATTGCTGATAATGAGCCCTTAACTCGTTGTCCCATAGAGGGTTCCTACCATTGCCCCATAAAGAGGCCGTTTGATGCCCATTCCTTTCCTTAATGACACCATTTGACATCTCAACCAAATTAATAAATTCATTAGTTTAACTCGTTAACAATTATGTCAAGCAGTATTAAATATGTTGAATGATTTATCCTTTTCCATGTGAAGGTAAAAAATATACCTGTAACTCCACAAAATTGTTTTGTATATGAGAGTTTACAGGTGAACATAAGGCTAAGGACAGCCCAGCATCCACTCTGTGGTTCAGAAAGCGGCGTCGCAAGATGTCATTATGGGGTAAAGAGTTAAAAAAATAGCTTTCCTAAGATAAATTCAATTTCACCTGGAAATATGTTGAAAATAAAAAAAATTCTTATTATATTTTTTGGCGAAAAGATGGTACCCGAAGTTGGCCAGGAAATATAGTGAGTGACCAGACTCAATTTTGCATGAAAACGGACAAGATTTTTGTGTTTATGGATCTTATGGGGCTACCGCATCCATGTGCTATCAGTTCATCAGGGAGTTGCTGGATATTACTTATTTGTATTATATGGTGGTGATCGATGTTTTCTTCAACCAAGAGGAGCATTATTCAGATCTGAATTATGATCTATTTTATTCGTGTTTGAAACTGGACATTTCTTGGTTAAGAAACATGCACAATTCTTAATCGAGTTAATCTGTCTTGAACATGAAACAAATCATTCGACGTATTTTTTTAAGTTCCGAAAAAGATATCCCATGATTTGTGACCTAGATTTTGTGACCTAGGTTAATTGATCCATCATGGCTGAAAGCATTTATTTTATTTTATCTACTGATTCATGCAATTGACTATGCATACGCATAGGCCATGCTACGCTGTACCATCAACACCAACATCCAGTCAAAGATAAATTTCACATGATTTGTAATTTATTTAAAAGATATCTTAAAATTAGAGCATGCCAACATCTCTATAAGATGAAGCGTACCTTGTACCATGAGAACCCATCATGCAGGACTATCTATCCAAGGAAACATCAAACTTACATCACTTTTACAAGAGATCACTATAATTATATTCTCCCGCCAATTTCAGTTACTAAAGAGTTTTTATATATTTGAAGAAGGGGCAGTAACTCTTTCAAAGGAAGACCAAATCCTCAATCAAGAACACTTAGCTTAAATGGGCGGGTTTATTCTTTCAACTAATATATGTATGTATATGTGTATATATGTATATTTTGTATGCATGTATGTTCATTTGCCAAAAACCTGCCTGCGCTATGTTGTTTTATATTTGTATGGAGAGGGTTTATCTAAGTTGTCAGATCTTGTTACCCCATCCTTTTACCATTTTGAAGGTAATAAAATATGTTTAAACTACATCTGGGTTTCAGATGTACCAATCATGCATCTGTTATAAAAAAATTAAATCATTAATAGGTTTGAGTTAACCTGGTTGGTTCATACATGTTCCTGGGTTTAACTTCCATCGAATATAAGAGAATACAAATTTATGCATGCTGATTTTTTTTATGAATATTTCATTTATTTCAGTACCGGTATCTTTCTGTCGGGAAAGGGGTTAAAATACAGGTACAATTATAACGATAAAATAATGACAGTCTCCTGAAGCACGTAATGGGATGTAGACTGTTTCGAAACACCTTCAAGTTTGAGACACGTACAGATCCGTTTCACTTGTGAAATGTCTCAAATGTTGGGACAAAGTCATGTTTGGGCTTAGACGTTTCATTTTGAAACATGTATTCGGCTCTAAGATGTTTCAGCTTGAGACATGTATACAAAACGCAGGACGTCACATTTTTCAAACGAATACGTGCTTACTGAAGACATGTCTCATATTGAGTCAGTATTAACTCATGTGAAAAAGACACGTGTTTCAATTTGAAACATGAAGCCGTTTTAATATGAAACATATACGTACTCACATGTCCCAAAAGTTGGGACAACATCATGTTTCATTTTGTGACGTTAAACATGTCACCAATCATTACAGTGCATTAACTTGAGAACTGTTCATCGGAATCTCCTCAAATTTAGCATGCACATATCATGCCGGGAGATGTTGCGTGGGATTGCCTTTCTCTCATTTGTACTTACAGGTTGCGCCCTCTGGTGGCGGATGGGGAAACTAATGACATTTGATAGAGCTTGTCTCACGTAGTTCATGTACCAAGTTTCAAGGTAATATTCGATCGGGAAAGGGGTTAAAATAACCAGTTAGTTATTCGATTCTGCAGTTAGCGATTAAGTACAGCGCCCCCTGGCGTTAGATTAGGAAACTAAAGGTGTCATCTGGTAGAGCATGCCCCACATAGTTGACGTGCCAAGTATCAAGTTGAAATTCTGTCGGGAAAGGGGTTAAAATCCAGATACAATTATATCGATAAAATAATGACTAGTCCCCTTATAATAGCGAACTGCTAACTGCCGACCAACTTCACGAAGGTGACAAAGTCATGTTTGGGCTTAGACGCTTCATTTTGAAACATGTAGTCGGCTCTAACATGTTTCAGATTGAGACATCTTTACACAGCACATGTTTCAGAATGCAGGCCGTCACAAGTTCAAACGAACAAGCGCTTGATGAAGACATGTCTCATATTGAGACATCATTAACTCATGTAAAAATGACACGTGTTTCAATTTGAACCATGTAACCGTTTTAATATGAAACATATACGCACTCACATGCCCCAAAAGTTGAGACAAAGTCATCTTTTATTTTGAGACGTTAAACATGTCGCCAATTATTACAGTGTCCCTCTGTGCCGCTCTCTTTCAGCGAGATTGTGTGTAATAAGACCGACACTGAATGTATCAACGTGTCCCGTAAGTCAGGATGCTTCGCGTGTATTTTGTTTTGCTCAGTTCTACCTGTCCTTATCCTCCGTATAACTTCGAATTCAAGACACAAAAGCGGATAACAGTCACATTGTCAGAGGAAATTCCATGGAACCGTTCCATACTCCATGTATTTGGAGAAACAGTAGGCCTATCATTCACCGATTTGTGGTGCCGTTGTGCCGTTCCAAATTACACTGAGCTTCGTTGTTTGTTTCTGTACCGGTAGCATATTCTTGTGTGTAATTGACGTCATGGTGTCGTTTATCATTGTTCCCGCCAATATCGACAAACAACAATGTTGTCATATCTGTTGTATACCAACATCATATACAATGTTTTCTTCACACCTTTGTTGCTATCACTTAAACTTGATTATTTCTACACCCAGAAGATTCTAGGCAATCCATTGGTCCAAAGAGGTCACGTGCCGTTGGAAAAAAACACATGTCAATCTGCACTGACTTATCCAGATGACGGCAGTTTGCAATGCAAACAAACTTGGCTGCTCGATGCTGGTTTGTTCGTCCAGCGACAGAATGAGAAATAAAGAATATGTCGGTTATCAACTTCGTAAATCTGACAGATAATATGTCCGACTGTTTCTGGTATACCTGAAAAAGGTACTGTGCTGTGACTGTGAGTAGAGACTGATGGATTTAGACAGTTCACGAAAGCTGCCTGTCGCTTGACTTCGCTTTGACGATCGCGCCTATACAATGTGGATGGCATCAGTCCACTATTAATTCCGTTACTTGTTATGTATTTGCGTTAAAAATCGCCAAAACCATGGAAACTTCAAATTCCCGCCACTGACAGCTGATTGGTGCTACAGAATGTCATTCAATTTGTAAACAGGGAGCCTTCTCACCCTTCACTGATCATGTCTCCATCCACCATGCTTTTCCCAAAGTGGCCCAAATCAACACCGGGAAGTACAGTTTCAAGCCTCATCTGCAAGTTGAAATATCAGATGTATCAGAAATGCTGAAAAATCGCAGCTCATAAAATCCATAAAGATCTGCTCTCAAATTTCTAACAATGTAGGTCGTGGGTACTGACCCGGAAGTGATTAATTGTAGACTGATGCCGGATATTCGCGCTTATTCTAAGTTACATGATTCAAGATACTGTCAGAAGATGGTAAACATTCTTAAAATACGTTGTTTAATTCACGACTGACCATTTTCAGAAGTTTTCCGTTCGAAAACTTTGCAGTCTTTTTCGCCCACTCGACTCCGACTCGGTCGATCAGACGGCGATCAAACTCTACAGTAGCGCTGTACGGTCTTTTGACTTATCATGTCGAGCAAAGTCAAGATTTCTGATCAATATGACCAAATCTACTATGCTGATTCCGAATATTTCAAAATATTTAACGCGTCTCCAGCCGGTTTCGTTGTCACTTTTCGCGTATTTGGTTAGCAAGTTTTAGACCCACTCTTTACCTCGCCGCTTTTCAGAGTTTAAAAGGCTGCTTGTAGACATAAATTCGTTATTCTGTCTCTGCTCGTTTGATACGGAATTTTATCCCGTTTCCTGGCGACTACATTTTCGCCAAGAATCAGGATAAAATTCAGTATCAAACTCACAGGGACAGGATAACTTATAATATCTTTTTACTATTTCCATGGTTTAAATTTCAATATTCAGTTAAAATGGATAACATATCACTGCAGAATGAACATTGGACAATACACCTCGACTGGTCACGTGGACACGAAGTTACATGTAAAGTGTTCACATAAACAGAAGAGCTGCAGAGGTACTAAAACAACATACTTTTCATTATTTAAATGTTCCCATATTACCTCACATCACCAAAACACACCCACCCCGCCCCACCCACTGACACAAACCTTCAATACTTTATGGGATTTCACAAGGGGATTTGTTTGCATGTTTACTTTATACTGCTGCTACTTATTAAGCTCTGTGCCTTGATATTTCTATGTGGACCACAAACAATCAAATCTCGAGGTTTAAATCGAATTGCGTTATTGAATAATTAAATCCCCGTCGTCGTTTTTTTTTCATATAGACATATGTTGTGGCCAGGTGTGAAATGTGCTTATACTTGACATAGTTATATGTAAGCCTAAAGGGAATGCTATTTTCGGTGAACAGAACAATCATTCCAATGTGTGAGAGTAAAGACCAGATGAAATTATTAGGGCCTATGTATAATCAGATTCCAATATCGATTTGCTGTTTGACTGCATCACCCCAGCCCCCCCCCCCCCTTTTGCACAATATTATAGGGGATCGTGCTGGAATTAAAATGGCGGCCATAAGGGATTCTTACAGAGTCGCTTAATTTTTTTTTCAGTTTGACGAAATGAAATATCATCAATGATATGGGCGAAATCACTTTTGCCCCAAACAGGAAATCTTTAAATAATTTGTCAGTTGGATAACTTGCTCGAAAAGAATAGCTAGCCAGACAGAATAAAACATTGATATATTAAAATATATCCAGCGCTTAGATTTTCTCACTCCGGTGTACCTTATTCTTTCCCATTCATTAATTCAAGAGTAGTACATAAGCTACTAAAAACACACTGCAACATGTTCTATTCTTTCCATGAGTCAATTAATCTCCGTCCATTCTTATAATCATTGCTGACACTAATTGGTAATCTGTGCTATTGTCCTTGCTAACCACGGAAGACATTTGAACCAGGATATGGAAAACGGAAGTTTATCAAAATGTAGTAAGAGATAAAATATTAAATAAAATCCTTTTATTTTATGTATAAATAGCATAATTAATCCATTTTCTCGGGGATTATTCATGCAAGTAGCCTCTACATACGCAAGACCGGAATTGCTCGGTGACAGAAAACAATAGAACGGATGGTACTCCATTAAGTATCACTAAGGACGAATTATTTCTTCTCGTATTGCATCCTTGGTATCGGTCAATTCCAAGCACATCCTAATTATCACTCAAACCCAGCACAATTTATGATTGTCTTCACAATGATATTTTTCATATATTTACAAAAAAAAAACATCGTCTGCATTTTTCGTTTTTTTTCTTCGAGATAGAAGATTTCATACTTAGTACATTGTACTATAATTCTCTCTCGTGTAGAGATATACCCGAAGAACAGCTATCGTGTATAACTTCTCCGGTATAAAATCAAGCGATGATTGGAATGTTCTATCTGCCGATTCCAACGATTTCGTCATTGTTATCCTCAAAAATATTTCCCCAGCCTCTACGATCATCGACCACTCTTATGGTACACAAAAATACAGAATGACCATTGAATGTTTTTGAAAGAAAGTTGCTTAATTAAACGATCACCCGTACACCATACATCGGTGCTGAAAGGTTTTGAAAATACGATCGTCTAAATTGTGATGTAGATTGACAAATTAACGATGAAAAGAGGAACAAATTGTGTTTTGTTCCAAGGGCGTGTATATTTCTGATGACATGTTAACCCTACCTGGCCTGGGGGGGCCATTATGGCCCCCCTACCAAACTTTCTGCACTATCTCCGGAACGGCAAAAAATGAAGAGCTGAAACTCCGTGACTTTATAGTTTATCTTATTGGGGTCATTTTGAGCCTATTTGCATAACCCCCCGAGCAGAGGATCATGGGTAAATCCAAGATGGCGGCCACGTGGGTACCAGAAAAGTGATGTTTTTGTCAAATTTCTTCAAAATTTCTGCTTTTCCGCAATGAAAAGTGGGCAAAACATATTTTATTTCATATCACATTAATATTTGCTAATTTTTCGTACAGTTTTTGTGGAGAAATTGCAAAAATAAAAAATTCGGAAAATCTGACCGAAAAATCGACCAAAAAATGTCGTTTTTGAAAATGACGTCATCAAAGCGGCCATCTTGGATTTTTTTACATTTTCTGGTAGAGCTTGACCCAGGGGTATAGTGTAATAAGTTTCAGCCCCCTAGCTCAAGGGGTAAGAAAAATAATTAGGGGGGGCCATTTCGGCCCCCCCCCAAGGCCTGGACTGGTCCCAAAAAGCCCAGGCCAGATAGGGTTAAACGTTATTTCTTCATTCAAGCAGGGAAACAGGTATGCCACGGAATATAAGGTTGTTTGTCACAATGACTTCGAATTACAATTTAATATTATACTAATTGTTTTATAATCGGCGTCCATATTGCTGGATGAAGAGAAGATATCGAGTTCCAATGTGCCATTTGAGAACGTTTTAGCAGCTTCTATAACTCAATAATACCTCGTCATTATTGTAAGTCTGTCTCGCTGTGAGTAGTGAAATAAACTAATAATAACTGTCAATATTTACCGTAATGACACATCAATCATTCACACTGAGCAACCATTGTCTCCCCTGACGACACGTGCGACGCTCCGTTTTGATTGGTTCAGGGCACAATTAGGCGGAGAGTGCGAGGCAATATGTCGTCTCATCGTTGAACAATGACTTGTCATAAAATAATACAATCCATGAATACTCTAAGCTCTCATCTGTCAAACGAGTAGAAGATATTTGTTGAAAGGATGGGAACGCAGAAGCTATGTGGTCATGCTTGGTATAAATACGCACGAGAACTTATTCCGATATCACTTCATCGCTACGCAGCTCAGCTATAAGATTTACATATACTTGAGACATATTTGACATACTACTAACATGTTTGACATGGACTTTAACGACAGCTTCAGTTCTTCAACATCCTCTATTGATTTGGATGAACACAGTATATCTGACGTCTCTGACAGTAAGTACACATTTCTGTTATCCCATATTTTTTTCTTTTAACATGGACTTCCAGCAAATATTGGCGTAGCTGTTTAATAGTTTTTGCAGAGTGGGACAATGGTACAGTTCTCCAAAATATGGGGGGAAAGGGAGAG
>JAVTVY010035029.1:0-147136 GCA_036873755.1 Hanleya hanleyi | reverse complement strand
CAAGGTCGTTGAAACAATCCGCCATATTGACAGAAGCACTCTTCCCCAAGCAAAACAAGTACTGAGAAACCTCAATTCGCAAGAAGTTCTAGCAAATTCCAGAGTAAATTCGTCATAGTCCCAGCAGACAAAGCTCCGAATAATATAATATTCATATGTAAATATTACTATTACCAGGTGCTGGTTAAAGAATTGAGCGTAGACATATCTTCATCAAATACGTCTACTTACTCCCAAACCGCATTTAAAATGGAAGATTTATTTAATAATCACAAAAAGTTTCTCAGGGAAAGAGGTATTTGTCTTCCAACCAATCATAACGACATACCAAAAATATACTGGACTCCCAAAATGCATAAATCACCATACAAAGCTAGATTCATAGCTGGTTCTAGAAGCTGCACCACCAAGCCTCTTTCAACCCTATTGACGAGGGCCCTTCAGGAGGTAAAAGTATTTTGGGAAAGGTATTGCGCCACTATTTCTAAGAACTCTGGCGGTGAATGTATGTGGATATTGAAACTCAAAATGTCTTACGGAAGAACTTGATGCTAAAGGTCACATACCGTACAGGCATGTATCCACATGGGATTTCTCGACTCTCTATGTACTACAATCCCTCATCAGGACCTTATTGACCGGTATATAAGTTCATTATTAATAGTATCTGTGTTCAAGAAAACTGATCAGATATATTAATGTCGGAAGCCATAAAAGCATTCTTTAGCTCGACTACATACAAGAGATATCATTGTCTATGGATATTTCTTTGTTTATAGAGTTGCTTGAATTTCTCATTAAAAATATCTATGTGAAATTTGGCAACACAATATATCAGCAGCATATGGTATTCCTAATGGGTACTAATTGTGCACCCCTGTTGGCTGACCTGTATCTGTTCTCTTATGAATATGACTATATGCTGGCGCTTTCAAAAACCGATCCACACAAAGCCCGTTCCTTCACATTCATCAAACGCTATATAGACGATCTTCTCGCTGTGGATAATCGCTATATAAATGACGCAGTGAAGGATATATATCCACCTTCACTGGATTTGAAGGAAACTACAGATAGCCCTACAGGCACATCTTATTTAGATCTCTACCTCTATAAAATGAAGCGGGCATTCTCTCTCGTCGACTTTATGACAAAAAGAGCTACTACAATTTCGACATCGTAAACTATCCCTTTCTGGATAGTAATATTCCAGTTGACCTGCATATGGCGTATACATATCTCGCTTAGTAGCATTTGCTAGATCCTGTGTTAAATGTGATGATTTTAATCAACGTCACAAAACATTGTTGCAGAAACTGGCAAAACAGGGCTATTCCACCAAGCGCCTCCACTCTCAAAGCTTCTCAAATTTGGCGATATTACTCCCATGTTGATAGCAAAATACGAGCGTAGCGTGCAAGATCTATGGCGTTACGTTTCGTAACATGTGTCTAATTCCGCTTAACCCGGGGCTAGGGGCCGTATGAACCCATGTACTTCAAGATCCTCATGGTACTCATATGAACAGTCAAATCAAAGCGTGACTGAGATACATCATTCTTTAGATGATGACTTTACAACGAATATTATGGATTAAGAATACTGATCAGCGATACGGATTTGATATTTTTTTAACATCATGATGTCTTGCCGGCATCATTGAAAACTGTTGACCGCTTCTCTCTTGCAGGAAACAAGCCTATGTTTATGTATACTATGATTGTCTTTTAGAATTTGGTGCTAATACTGTTATGTGGAAAATGGAATAGGTCTTTGGATTATGGACGCGGATATTCTCTAATGGACGACGGCTGAATTATGAACGACGGACCAGACGCTTGTAACGTGAGTTAACGATATGTAAAATGTGTGCATTGGGCGCCACACGACATACACCAATTATTCTTACAATATGGTATAAACCTGTAGCTTTCTGTGCCTGGTATAATCCCTTTCGCTTGATGTAAACATTCAACATGACGGGTCTGAACGTGTTTCGGGGAATTCTCGTGACCTCCATTGAACGTTTATAATCAGATCTAATCGAGAATCGACAGGTCTGATATATTCCATGGAAAAGTCCCACGCATCATCAAAGTGCTGGTGAATTACCCAATTTCCTTTATCATGTTGTAGGTATAGATTTGTATGGGTCCATGATAAAGTAAGATCCATATCGAGCTTTTCCTGTCCAGAGTTTTCAATTTCGTCTTCGTACAATAAAAACGAACAAAAATGGTAGCATGATCATCTGGGAATTCCCTTCAACGATCACCCGGATGTGGTGGCTCCATCTATGCACAAAGGGGGACTCTGAAAGATGCATGAAAATCATGTGCATTTTGGCCTCGAACTCGGACTTTGAAGGATGCATACTTGTATGAGAGATGTAGGGAGGGAAGAGGTAAGTAGTAGGGAGCGAGGGATTCGACTCCCATTTTCCAGGCAGGTAACTCTTGGTTTCCCTTTTTCCAGGTTAAAGGTATAGGGCACGCCCCATCGCCTTTCACCTCTGGGGCGCATGGGGCGCCAGGGGGCGCCACCAGCTCAAGGTCACGTGGAGGTCAAAAGTAGTTCCGGCAACCTGTAACCTTTGTATTCCTCCGCGGATAGAAAGTAGTCTCAGTGGGGTTTTCCCACAATGTCGTGGGTGATCAAATTCTCCGGCATTCTCTGGCAATCTTCAGGGGCGAGAGGGGTCCCTAGTGTACCGATTGGGTTGTATGAGGTATCAATGTGAAGCATTCGTGAAGGGCCATCTGATGGGGTGGGTGTGGGGTTGAAATATCGTCATTCTGCGCATGCGCGGTGGACAAAGGGTATGGAAATAGACGTTTTGGGGTCTAGGGGAGCCCCTGGTCGGTCGATGGAGTCATATGAGGTATCAATGAGAAGCATTCGTGAAGGCGCATCTGATGGACAGGGTGTGGGGTTGTAACATGGTCATTCTGCGCATGCGCGGTAGACCAAGGGTATGGAAATAGCCGTTTTGGGGTCTAGGGCAGCCACTAATGGACCGATGGGGTCGAGTGAGGTATCAAAGTGAAGCATTCATGAAGGGGCATCCAGTCATGGATGGGTGCATGTAAAATTAGCAGTATGACGTCACTTCCGGTTTGGGTGAATGGGGCGTGACCTTGGAACATGATAGGACATGTACCGACCTGTCTGTGGGGGTTTTCCCGCCAGAATTTCGCTGACGTCTGCGCCTGCATCCGGGTATGCATGAGGGTCTGTGTGAATGGGGTGTGACCTGGGAACATGATAGGAATGCATGTACTGACCTGTCTGGGGGGGTTTTCCTGGCCCGGCCCGGCCCGGCCGCAGCGCGAGTTCTCCGGCCGCACGCGCGCGCGCGCGTCATCACCGGCAGTGCGCGGATGAATGTCGGGTCAAAATGTCACATCCAGGTCCAAGGTCTTCCTTTCGGCAAGGTTCGACAACAATGTTGCGGCATCGATATACAGAGCTTGAACCCAAAAAGGGGATTGTAAATTAACCTGGGAAGGATGGGCAGTTCCATTTGGACCAATCAGCGGTCGAGAAAAAGAGTCAATGAGCGATCGATAAAAGAACCAATGGACGGGTACTAGAATTTCGCTCACGTCTGCGCCTCCATCCGGGTACTGGGATGCTTTCGCCAACGCCCGCGCCTCCATCCGGGTACTAGAATGCTTTCGCCTATAGTGAAATCTCATGTTAAATGAAATCCTATAGAAAATAGCATTACACTACCGAGCAATCACGGACTTTCACGAAGGGCCGTCACAGGGCGTAGTAGAAAAAAGCGCATTTGTAACCTTATTGACCTTATGGCGCAAGCGAGTATAACAAGTGCCCATGACTCACACGGTGTATAAAACCCTACCCAACAGGTACACTATAAAGCCACCCCTCTAACCGTTCGCTTTTTATTCCCCACCATGGCAGCGAGCGGAACAGAGCTTGCGTTATTCTAACTGACGTCCCACGTCTACCTCATCGTCAATGACGATCACCTGGAGCTGGTCCAAGACGCACCGCAGAAGGTGAAGATTTCGTTATCGCTATCAGGCTGGACTCTATTGACACGATTGTTACACGGAAAAGGGCCCGAAAGGGATTTCATGCACGTGGAAGTCGGTGTGCACATACGCACTGCTGCAGAGGATTCCCTTTTTCCCCGGTTGGAACAGAGTGGAGGTACCTATATCACACTCTGTCCACCCTTATGGATGGCACTGAAAGATGTACTCCCCGAGGTGGATGACTTACTACACCCCGAGGTGAAAGAAGGGACTGTGGCTACCCGGAGGCTTACACCTGGCTGCACCCTATTGTTGTACCCCAAACGAGTGGACCTCATCGATAGCGGACTTAGGTGTTGGTGTACGCCTGAACCCAAAGCGCACGTCTCTTTGTCACCGGAAGGATGGACTACCTTGAAACGGGTGTTGTTGGGTGACCTGCACGGTGATAGCATTCACCTGTGTGACGACGTCTACATTTTCTGCGGTCCCTTTTTCGCTTGACTCCTCTGTCTGAACGACGGTGGTTTTACCCTGGACCCCGATCTATGGACGGCTTTGTAACAAGTAATCCCCATTGTCGATGAGGTACTATATCTATAGGAGCCACATAACCAATCAGAATAGTACATCTAGGCGCGCATGTGTTACATGGTCTATAAAACACGTCCCTCTGGATCACACACCTTCATTTCTACGGTTGCAGAGCCATGACGGAGATCCAGCCCTATGCGACTCGCATTTTACAGCATGCGACCGTGGTTAATTCACTCACGGGTTACCGAGCAGTTGTTCGGTCCATGTTTGCAGATGGCGACGACAACGAGGGGCGACGCCAGATCCTGAAATAATTCACAGAAGCGGTCCTCGACAGACTGCACACGATGGAGAGGCGTGCTATCACTCACCACTACTGGACTATAACAGCCATCCTTGATACCCGGGCTATGGACCACGAGCGCTCACGCCCGACCCAGCGACGGCTCGTTGGCCTAGTAATGGTCTGAGACCTCTTGACCCTGACGCTGTGGCATTGACAGTGGGACCTCACCATAAATACGAAAGACAGTCAGAGTGTGTCTCATTCACCGTTCGTCATTGGGTCAACCATGTCAGCAGTCCTACGAGCCATCCTTCCCCTTACACCTGGGGTGGGGTTACACGTCTATGAAGATAAAGTCACCCTCGTGGAAGACCTTGGAGATGTTTGCTGGTCGCGCGCTGAGACCGTATCGAATACGATTACGCTACACCGTGACGGCTGGACCAAATTTAAACGGGTGTTGAGTGGTAAGCTCGACGGACACCTCATCCACATAGACAATGCCATCTACGTATACCGTGGACCCTTCTTCTCACGCCTGGGCCGTTATCAAGACCGTACGCGTGGCTTCACCCTAGACCCCGATCTGTGGACAGCCTTCGAGAAAGTGGTGCCTATCGTGGACCAGCTGTTTACACCGGACGAGCAGTCATCAGACGAGCTGGAGTGGGCTCGTGTCCTGAGAGAAGCGGCGGCAGAACCCAATGAACAAATGTCTAGCAATGAACCAGACGACGATGCCATTGATTACCCGGCTAGATTTTGACCAACCGATCTTTTGATCTCACGGGGTTCCCCCTATAAATACGAGAGACAGTCAAATCTGGTATCATTCAGGTACTGACCATGACGGAGCATATAATACTGGCGTATCTCAGCTTGACCCCGGAGGTTTTCCTGCATGTTTATGCAGATAAGGTCGATATCATGGAGGAGATGGGAGACATCTGTGATGCGGACCCTACACAACCGTGCCCGGCCCACATTCGTCTGTCCCGAGAGGACTGGACCAAATTCAAACGGGTGTTTTCTGGTGAACTGGATGGCGGCCTCATCCACTTGTGTCACCATGTGTACATCCGACGCGGCCCTTTCTTTGCTCAACTGGCTCGGCTAGATGGGAGTACAGTGCATTTTACCCTTCACCCTGATCTATGGTCTGCATTGGAAGATGCCGTGGTAGATGTGGATCAAGTGCTTATGAAATATGTATGGTTCTTGTTTATGTCATACATACATGTATGGCTTGTTTTGTGTGTGTATTGTCTTCATTTACCATCAATGGTGTCTATATAAATGTAATATAAATGTCTTGTCAAATATGTGTAAATTTCTGTCTTTCATGTGTATTGTCTACATGTGTATTTTAAATGTATGTTCATGTATCTGCTTTTTAGCCCTATGGGCATAACAATAGCAATAAAATTATCTTATCTTATCTTATCTATCAAGTGGTCATCAGACGAGTTGGACTGGTCATTTACCATGGGCACTGTGGAAGCCAACGAAGAAAATCAGAAAGAAACTCCGGCCCAAGATATACCCGTTATAAATAAACGATAGAGCCAGGGTCCATCATCATTTGTCACCATGAAGCGCTGGGAGAAGGTGTTGGATAACTTATGCTACAGTCCCGACAGTCCGGCGGCCTATAATGCATTGTCGGCTCTCTATCGAGCGGCCAAACCCCAGGGGATACAACGTGCCCAAGTCCGAGATTGGTTAAAAAACAAGACACCTATACCTTACATCGATCTGTCCGTCGCCATTTTCTACGGAACCGGGTCATCGTGGGAGGAATAGATGCCCAGTGGCAAGCGGATTTGGTCGATATGAGCGCCTTTGCCAAACACAACGATGGGAATCGGTATATCTTGACGTGCATCGATATCCTATCGAAGTATGCGTGGGTGGTACCCATCCGGACGAAAACGGGGGCGAATCTCATAGCGGCGTTCAAAGACATCTTCAAGACCGGGCGCAAACCTTTGTATTTGCAAACCGACGAAGGCACGGAATTCCTCAACAGACCGTTCCAACAGTTTCTGAAAGCCCAGGTGTTTTTCTTCCATACGTACAACGAGACCAAGGCTTCCGTGGTGGAAAGGTTCAACAGGACATTCAAAGGCCGTATGTATAAATATTTCACCTGTAAGAATACAAGGCGATGTTCTTCCGGAAGTTGTGAGTGGTTACAATCGAGCCTATCATCGGAGTATAGAGAGAGCCCTCATTACCCTGACCCAACGCAATGAAGCCCAAGTCCGGCGTGTCTTGTACCCCAGGCAATCGCAACGAACGACGAAGGCGGTGTTCAAGGTCGGGGACCCTGTACGGATCAGTAAAGTCAAAGGTCAATTTGAGAAAAGTTACTTGCCCAACTGGAGCGATGAGCACTTCCTGATTAAACGGCGCCTACCCCGACAGCAGCGAGTCTATGAACTGGAAGATCTTCAAGGGGAACCGTTGCTAGGGACGTTTTACGAGACGGAATTACAGCCTGTCGTAAAAACACAGCAAGACTACTACACGGTGGAGCAGATTTTGAAAACGCAACGTCGACGTGGCAAACTGTTTCTTTTCGTCAAATGGCAAGGCTGGCCCAGTTCCTTCAATTCCTGGGTCGCTGCCAACCAGGTGAAACGACTATAAAGCCAGACACCACTGCCGTCATCCTTCATTCGACGTCCGACCACAGTGCTATGGACAAACAGCAGCTGCCTCTGAACACAGCGTCTCCGAAATACGCTTGCTTTTATAGACAGTAACGCCCATCAACGCTTAGCTTAACGCTTCATCGCCCTGGTGAATTAGCTCAGAAGCTCTGATTTTCATGGAATTAACACCAATTCATCGAAATGCAGTGACGCCCGTCAACGCCCCTCGTTACGCCTTAACGCCCGTCTCAACGCCTTAACGCCCGTCTCAACGCCTTAACACACTTTCTTAACGCTTTATCGTCGTTTAATGATGCGTTCGAACAAATGTTTCTTTTGTGCTATTGCTCTGACATACGCCGCTTTCCAGTTCATGCCCGAGGTTTTCAACATCGACGCTGTTCTTTCAATTTCCATATGGACTGGGTCCTTATCCATCAATTTCATATGGGTCACGAGGTCGACATACCGCTGACGTAAAGCCCGTCGTAGTCTGGGTGCCAATTCGACCAATACATAAGGACTGATGAGGGACATATGTTCATTCGTATATGTACAGACACCACCACCAACACCACCACCACACACTACCACCACCACACCACCTGGAATATCTAGAAAATCAGAACTTCTGAGCTATTTCACCAGGGCGTTGAAGCGTTAAGCTTGGCGTTGGCGGGCGTTGCTACAAGATGACACCTCACACTACGCATACGGACCAAGGATGGTCCCTCTCTACACGAAATACCGTCCCTTCGGCAAACTCCGTGTCTTTTCGGGTGCCTCCGTGACTCTTCGGGCATCTCCGTGACTCTTCGATAAACTCCGGGACATCTTGGGCCACCTCCGTATCTCTTCGGTGACCTCCGTAGCAGCTTCGGTAACCTCCGTGGCTCTTCGGGCACCTCCGTGACATCTTCGGTCACCTCCGTGTCTTCCTCCGTAACTACTCGACTGTTCCCATGTAAACTCAGATGTACCTGGAACACACAGCTAAAGGCCCCGGATATAAGTCCCCGGATGTAAACCACAGATGAACCCGGACGTGTAAGAGAAAATTGGAACTCTTCTGGGTTTGGAGGTGAAACCCGGAAGTGACGTCACAACCCACGTGACCTGCGCAGCAGAACCACGTGACCTGCGCAGCAGAATGGAAACGACACCCTAGTCTGGCCCCCTCATATAGGCTTCACATGGATACCTCACTCGATCCCATCGGCCCACTAGTGGCCCACCTAGACCCCACCTAGACCTAGACGTCTATTCCATACACTTTGTCTATTGCGCATGCGCAGAATGACTCCAGAGCCGTGACACGTAGCAAGTCACCGCGACGAACACGACGCCGGACACAACCGCCCAAGGCCTGGAACACCTATTAAAACCAACAGCAGCAGCAGGACAGCTCAGTCGCCATGTTTTAACTCACCCTACCCAGTAACAGTTCGCTGGATGTGTTTCCTGACAACACCTTGGCCAAGTACGTCACCCAGTTACCGCAACGGTTGCAGTTACCTGGACGATGGGAATGTGGCCTCGTGGATATCCAATTCCCTTACTCGTGGTACAACATGCGAGCCAATGAAGTGTGGTACGAGGTGACCTACGAAGGCAAAAACACCCGACTCACCCTCCCCGAAGGCCAATACGATACCCCCAAGGAGTTCATGGGTGGGCTGACAAGACTGTTGCATTATAAGGCTATACGGGAGGTCACGAATACTTCAAAACCCATCAAATCCTTTCCCTTCAAGAATCACGTGGACTTCGATTACAACGCACACAACGGCAAGGCACAGATCCTCCTCACCGCCAACGTGAGTGTTGTACTGAGTCCTATCCTACAGCAAATGCTGGGTCTCGCTCACGCGACCTACACGGGTCCATCCGAGGACCATGGCCAGACCCCGATGGATATGAAGTCGGGTATGTACGGACTCTATATCTACTCGGACGTGGTCGGTGAGTGATAGCACACCTCTCCATCGTGTGCACTCTGTCGAGGATCGCTTCTGTGAACTCTTTCAGGATCTGGCGTCGCCCCTCGTTGTCGTCGCCATCTGCAAACATGGACCGAACAACTGCTCGGTAACCCGTGAGTGAATTAACCACGGTCGCATGCTGTAAAATGCGAGTCGCATAGGGCTGGATCTCCGTCATGGCTCTGCAACCGTAGAAATGAAGGTGTGTGGTCCAGAGGGAGGTGTTTTATAGACCATGTCACACATGTGCGCCTAGATGTACTATTCTGATTGGTTATATGGCTCCTATAGATATAGTACCTCATCGACAACGGGGACTACTTGTTCCAAAGCCGTCCATAGATCGGGGTCCAGGGTAAAACCACCGTCGTTCAGACAGAGGAGTCAAGCGAAAAAGGGACCGCAGAAAATGTAGACGTCGTCACACAGGTGAATGCTATCACCGTGCAGGTCACCCAACAACACCCGTTTCAAGGTAGTCCATCCTTCCGGTGACAAAGAGACGTGCGCTTTGGGTTCAGGCGTACACCAACACCTAAGTCCGCTATCGATGAGGTCCACTCGTTTGGGGTACAACAATAGGGTGCAGCCAGGTGTAAGCCTCCGGGTAGCCACAGTCCCTTCTTTCACCTCGTGGTGTAGTAAGTCATCCACCTCGGGGAGTACATCTTTCAGTGCCATCCATAAGGGTGGACAGAGTGTGATATAGGTACCTCCACTCTGTTCCAACCGGGGCAAAAGGGAATCCTCTCCAGCAGTGCGTATGTGCACACCGACTTCCACGTGCATGAAATCCCTTTCGGGCTCTTTTCCTTGTAACAATCGTGTCAATAGAGTCCAGCCTGATAGCGATAACAAAATCTTCACCTTCTGCGGTGCGTCTTGGACCAGCTCCAGGTGATCGTCATTGACGATGAGGTAGACGTGGGACGTCAGTTGGAATAACGCAAGCTCTGTTCCGCTCGCTGCCATGATGGGGAATAAAAAGCGAACGGTTAGAGAGGTGGCTTTATAGTGTACCTGTTGGGTAGGGTTTTATACACCGTGTGAGTCATGGGCACTTGTTATACTCGCTTGCGCCATAAGGTCAATAAGGTTAGAAATGCGCTTTTTTCTACTACACCCTGTGACGGCCCTTCGTGAAAGTCCGTGATTGTTCGGTAGTGTAATGTTATTTTGTATAGGATTTCATTTAACATGAAATTTCACTATAGGCGAAAGCATTTTAGTACCCGGATGGAGGCGCGGGCGTTGGCGAAAGCATCCCAGTACCCGGATGGAGGCGCAGACGTGAGCGAAATTCTAGTACCCGTCCATTGGTTCTTTTATCGATCGCTCATTGGCTCTTTTTCTCGACCGCTGATTGGTCCAAATGGAACTGCCCATCCTTCCCAGGTTAATTTACAATCCCCTTTTTGGGTTCAAGCTCTGTATATCGGTGCCGCAACATTGTTGTCGAACCTTGCCGAAAGGGAGACCTTGGACCTGGATGTGACCTTTTGACCCGACATTCATCCGCGCACTGCCAGTGATGACGCGCGCGCGCGCGTGCGGCCGGAGAACTCGCGCGCGCGCGCGCTGCGGCCGGAGCGGGCCGGGAAAAATCCCCCAGACAGGTCAGTACATGCATTCCTATCATGTTCACAGGTCACACCCCATTCACACAGACCCGCATGCATACCCGGATGCAGACGCAGACGTCAGCGAAATTCTGGCGGGAAAACCCCCACGGACAGGTCGGTACATGTCCTGTTCCAAGGTCACGCCCCATTCACCCAAACCGGAAGTGACGTCATACCCCTAATTTTACATGCACCCATCCATGACTGGATGCCCCTTCACGAATGCTTCACTTTGATACCTCACTCGACTCCATCGGACCATTGGTGGCCCACCTAGACCGCAAAAGCGTCTATTTCCACACCCTTTTCCCAGAATTCCCTGTCTGCGCATGCGCAGACAGTGGACAACGACCGAGACCCTAGTCCAATCGGATGCCCCCTCACATAGGCTTCACATGGATACCGCACTCGACTCCATCGGCTCATTAGGGGCTCACCTACATCCCAAAACGTCTATTTCCATACGATATTCCGACCGCACATCCACCCAGTGGGATGCCCCCTCACATAGGCTTCACATTGATACCTCACTCGACCCCATCGGTCCATTAGTGGCTGCCCTAGACCCCAAAACGGCTATTTCCATACCCTTGGTCTACCGCGCATGCGCAGAATGACCATATTTCAACCCCACACCCAGTCCATCAGATGCGCCTTCACGAATGCTTCACATTGATTACAAGCGTCTAGTCCGTCATTCATAATCCAGCCGTCGTCCATTAGAGAATATCCGCGTCCATAATCCAAAGACCTATTCCATTTCCATATAACAGTATTAGCACCAAATTCAAAAGACAAAAGTATACATAAACATAGGCTTGTTTCCTGCAAGAGAGAAGCGGTCAACAGTTTTCAATGATGCCGGCAAGACGTCATGATGTTCCAAAAATATCAAATCCGTATCGCTGATCAGTATTCTTAATCCATAATATTCGTTATAGAGTCGTCATCTAAAAATGATGTATCTCAGTCACGCTTTGATTGTGACTGTTCATATGAGTACCATGAGGATCTTGAAGTACATGGGTTCATACGGCCCCTAGCCCCGGGTTAAGCGGAATTAGACACAAGTTACGAAACGTAGCGCCATAGATCTTGCACGCTACGTTCGTATTTTGCTATCAGCATGCGATATGTATCGCCAAATTTGAGAAACTTTGAGTGGAGGCGCTTGGTGGAATAGCCCTGTTTTATAAGTTTCTGCAACAGTGTTTTGTGACGTTGATTAAAATCATCACATTTAACACAGGATCTAGCAAATGCTACTAAGCGAGATATGTATACGCCATATGCAGGTCCCACTGGAATATTACTATCCAGAAAGGGATAGTTTACGATGTCGAAATTGTAATCATCTCTTTTGTCATAAAGTCGACGAGAGAGAATGCCCGCTTCATTTTTATAGAGTAGAGATCTAAATAAGATGTGCCTGTAGGGCTATCTGTAGTTTCCTTCAAATCCAGTGAAGGTGGATATATATCCTTCACTGCGTCATTTATATAGCGATTATCCACAGCGAGAAGATCGTCTATATAACGTTTGGTGAATGAGAAGGAACGGGCTTTGAATGGATCGGTTTTTGAAAGCGCCTGCATATAGTCATATTCATAAGAAAACAGATACAGGTCAGCCAACAGGGGTGCACAATTAGTACCCATTGGAATACCTATATGCTGCTGATATATTGTGTTGCCAAATTTCACATAGATATTTTTAATGAGAAATTCAAGCAACTCTATAAACAAAGAAACATCCCATCAATGATATCTCTTGTATGTAGTCGAGCTAAAGAATGCTTTATGGCTTCCGACATTAATATATCTACGATCAGTTTTCTTAAACACAGATACTATTAATGAACTTAGACGGTCAATAAGGTCCTGATGAGGGATTGTGGTATAAAGAGTCGAGAAATCCCATGTGGATACATGTCTATACGGTATGTGACCTTTAGCATCAAGTTCTTCCGTAAGACATTTTGAGTTTTTCAATATCCACATACATTCAACGCCAGAGTTCTTAGAAATAGTGGCGCAATACCTTTCCCAAAATGCTTTTACTTCCTGAAGGGCCCTCGTCAATAGGGTTGAAAGAAGCTTGGTGGTGCAGCTTCTAGAACCAGCTATGAATCTAGCTTTGTATGGTGATTTATGCATTTTGGGAGTCCAGTATATTTTTGGTATGTCGCTATGATTGGTTGGAAGACAAATACCTCTTTCCCTGAGAAACTTTTTGTGATTGTTAAATAAATCTTCCAGAGTAAATGCAGTTTGGGAGTAAGTAGACGTATTTGATGAAGATATGTCTACACTCAATTCTTTAACCAGCACCTGGTAATAGTAATATTTACATATGAATATTATATTATTCGGAGCTTTGTCTGCTGGGACTATGACGAATTTACTCTGGAGATTACCTCATATGACTCCATCGACCGACTAGGGGCTCCCCTAGACCCCAAAACGTCTATTTCCATACCCTTTGTCCACCGCGCATGCGCAGAATGACGATATTTCAACCCCACACCCACCCCATCAGATGCCCCTTCACGAATGCTTCACATTGATACCTCATACAACCCAATCGGTACACTAGGGACCCCTCTCGCCCCTGAAGATTGCCGGAGAATGCTGGAGAATTTGATCACCCACGACATTGTGGAAAAAACCCACTGAGACTACTTCTGTCCGCGGAGGAATACAAAGGTTACAGGTTGCCGGAACTACTTTTGACCTCCACGTGACCTTGAGCTGGTGGCGCCCCCTGGCGCCCCAGGCGCCCCAGAGGTGAAAGGCGATGGGGCGTGCCCTATACCTTTAACCTGGAAAAAGGGGAACCAAGAGTTACCTCCCTGGAAAATGAGAGTCGAAACCCTCGCTCCCTACTACTGAGGTGGTGAGCGAATATAGGTATTTGAGGTATAATCTTGAAGCTCGCAAACTGCTATACAACGCGGGTGGTGTCCAGTACTAAGTGGGCCAGTAACGTCTTCAATGATAGAAAACCGCAGATACGATTGGATGCGCATTCAGGGCTAGGCGGTTACAGAAACCCTTATACATTGACCCATAATCCAGTATCCTAATCGTCGTAGGCCCTGTGATAGGCATACGCGCTCTGGGGGAGTAGTAGAGCAAGGGCATTTTCGCAGACTCGGTGGTAACATTTTATAGCCAATCCACATCTTGCAGCCCCCATGGACGCATCACGGTCATGTTACAGGTCACGTGACTGTGGCGTCGTCAGTAGTAGATAAAGCGCATATATGGTGAAATGAACTCTCGGTCTTCATTCACTCCCATGATAAAAAGGGCCGAGTTGTGTGGCCTGTACTCACGTTTTGCAAGTGCTGATGATACTCCCTCGCTCACCACCATGAATCCTGATTAAACCAATGCGTGCATCGAGTTGGTGGAGCAGCTGTATTGGGACAAGTACTGACCTGTGCGGACGAAAGCAAGGAAAATGCCGCGTGGGAGATCCAGATCAGCTCTCCCCAGAAACACAGCAATACACGAGGAAGACGACTTCGTCACGGTTCCTGATGAGCCTCCCACTGAGGCTTTATCGGTATCGGACCATCATTGGCCCACCATCATTGGCCCACCATCTGTCGATGATTTTTCCCGCTACTAAAATTTCCGGTTAGTCGAAAACACCAGTCTTACCCACACCACCAATTTTATTTTTAGCGATCAAGCCACGGCCTTTCAGTTGAATTAGAACAAGCCATGGATCAAATGAATAAAGGATTCCCAGCTCCGAAACAGAGCCAGTCGACTCCATACCAAACGACGATGCACATCGAAGACGAAAGGCATCGTTCGGTAACATGGCCTTCATCCATCCACTATTCGATATTTTAATCGTATTGACTACCCGGACCAGCGCCGAAGTTGTGCGATCGGTAGAACATCTTTCTTTTGACCACATCACCGAGTCGGGCTCTATTGAATTCCAACTCGGAAACGACCTCAGTGGATGTAGCGCACATCTACTTGCACGTAGAAGCCAAACTCGTCAATGAGAACGGTAGCAATATCGATAATAACGTCCCGGTTAATCTAGTAAACTCGTGAAACTCGACCAACACGTACCCATATCGTGTCTACATCGAAACATTGCTGTCATACGGCTGAAAAACCAAAATGTCTCACTTGACGTGGCCCTTATTCTACCGGGGCACCCCGTATCACATGGAGACGGTCGACAACGCCGGATGGGTATCTCGGCGGGGTGGTACAGCGAGCAGTCGATCGTAAGATTTCATGTGACGTCTGTACGCGGATCTGTTAATGCAAGATCGCTACATCTTGAACGGAGTGGCCAACAAACTGCGACACCAATCTTTGTCCGACTATCAGATTGTCATCCATGAAGCCGCCTTGTATGTTTGTAAAGTAAAATTGAGTTCAGCGATGCAGTTGGGTAACATCAAAGCCCTGGGGAACAAACCAGCCCCATACTCCATACCTGTGCGAATCAAAGTTTTTCCAACACTGCTCAGAATCTGGTCACCAACCAAGTAAATGTATTCTTATGAGATCTCCCAAAGCAACAGACCATATTCTGCCAGAACACCAGTTTCAACGGGGCATATGCGGACAACTCCTCGAACTTCAAACATTTCAGCACCAACTTTGTGGTCCTGTAAGTGGACGGACAGCAGGTCCAGGGACATGTCCTACTACAGGATTTTATACGGCGGAGTTACACCGAAGTTACCAGTTACCTCTTTTCGGCGAGGGGTTAAATCGACCAGAAAGAAGGAAACCTCGTCGATGGAGACGCATATTGTGACGGACACACTTTCTTCTGCTTCGACTGGTTGGATTTCCAATTGAAAGTTGCCTTTCTTGGCGACACTCGGCTGATTGCCGCTGTGCCGCTGTCAAAGATCAGGTGAGATCGAAGCAGAAGAAAGTGTGTCCGTCACACTATGCGTCCCAATCAACGTGGTTTCCTCCTGTCTGGGGGTTCTGGTAACTTCAGATGTAACTCCGCCATCTAAAATCCTGTAGTAGTGCACGTCTCGTCCCTGGACCTGCTGCCCGTCGACATGCAGTACCACAAAGTTGGTGTTGAAATTTTGCAGTTGGAGGAGTTGTCCGCATATGCCCTACAGGATTTTAGACGGCGGAGTTACATCCGAAGTTTCCAGAACCTCTTTCTTCTGCTTCGACCTCACCCGATCTGTGACAGCGGCCATCAGCCGAGTGTCGTCAAGAAATGCAACTTGCGATTAGAAATCCACCTCCGATCAGCCCTCCCTAGCATTATGAAAATGACTTACTCCGCCGAGTTTGATAACATCATTCAAGAGCCTACGCGTTCTCTGTGATTATTCCACGATCCGTGAACATGGATCCCATTTCAAGGCGTAGTTGGTCTAGATGTCTTCTCACTAGACCGGGTAGACGCCGCCGCGTACGTCCTCAGCACGAACCGGGGCGAATACTTTGATCCGCACGGACTGATACACATCCATCCAGACCTGACTGTATTTATGGACGCACAGAAAACTGGTGTTGGAACAGCCAGCAAGATGCCAGCAGTTGCGTGGACGGCACTGCCTGTTTTATCTTCTATATCGTTGCTGCGAACTGATCCTACCCACTATCGTGCAAATGTCTGACGACTACCCCCATGCCGAAGACCCGGATGTGCTGGTGTATTACTGGGCCGAGGGCCATTTCAACATTGAAGCTGCCTTCTGGGCTGAGGAGGTTGTTCTCACGTTCTTGTTCGCTGAACATAATGAAATCTCACCCAACACCTTGTCTTGTGTATGTTCTGTTCAATGGTTTACGAGCATAAACGCTGGGCTATAATATCCACTTTTCTGTGTGGCCCGTGCGGTGTGTATTTAACATGAGTGCGACTCATTTCACGAATAGGCGCTGCAGTGTTGAGCTAGCTGAAAGTCAAAAAGGGTTCAACAGCGATAGGGTTTCCGTATTTTAAAGGGGTCCCAGATCTCGTTCCATTTTACGTTGCTCAGTTGGGTTCAGATCAAACGGACAAACCAGCCCTTGAGTACTGGTACTACTCGACATCAATCGGGCTGTATGTCGGTCCATGCCTTCAATGGATTCTCTCGGAACAGTGAGAAAGCACACGGAATTCGTTCAAGGACCCTTTTCAGGGTGAACCATTCTTTGCGAAAGAGAACTTCCCATTAAGAACAATTTTCTCTTAGTATGTGTTGTTACCATGCATGACACTATATTTTCGTATTTTAATTCACCCCGAGTCAAATAGAACCATTTATTGCTGGTCAACGTCACCACGCCAGCGTTACACAACAAAAGTCAAAATGGAACACCACACAATAAGATGTGCAAGATGGACACCACACATAAGGGTAAATGTAGGCGCCTAGCCCCGTGTGCGCATACGACCGTATCTGAGCTCACTCCACTAATGATGACGTCACACTCACGTGACCTGTATATTCTTCTCTGTATAGACATACACTCCAAGGCCAAAGGTCAAACCAGCACCCTGTAGGCAACGGTCACAACCCACACAACCAACCAACCAACCATATCCAACCGTATCTGCGTTTTCTGTACTACTGATGACTTGACTGGCCCACATGGTACTGGACACCATCCGCGTGATATAGTACGGCCTGTCATATTTAAGAGGATACCTCACACAGCTATTTTCGCTCAAACCGCTCCTCCTTACACCTCCCACACATATATGCACACTTTGAATCTGTGTTCGAGCCCGAGCTCGAGCATGTATTTACATCTACCTTTCAGAGAGAGTTGTCTACCGTTTTGTACTGATCTCCAAGCGAAATTGCATAGACCGCCACCTCCTTCCCACAGCGCATGCTCCATTTCACAGGCTCATTTATCATCCCTGCCTCCAATAGCGGAAGTTGACCTTTACTACGTCGCTATGACGTATAGGGGAACAACTCTTTCAGTTTTGCACGTGAGCGAACTACTTTTCATATGCTCTGTCCAGATAAACAGGGAAAATAATCTCCAAATAATTCTTTTTAACGCTAGGTCAACAGAGGTATTACGCAGACTTGAAAAGTATTCGAATTGTTCGGCAAACATCTATTTTACTACATTTGATGTCACATCCGGTGATGTGCGCGATGTGCATCCTGACTGGTGGCTGGGGTATTATTAGATCCCCAGCAAGGTGGTTGAGACCGCCATAGTGTGTTTTCAACTTGAAGAGCGAAATTGATCGTCCAGGTCACCAAAAATTCGATGATTTTATGACCGTTATTTTTATATGATAAAATTTATGACCGTTATTTTTATAAAAAAAATTATGACCGTTATTTTTATAAAAAAATTATGACCGTTATTTTTATAAAATTCGATGATTCGATGACCGTTATTTTTATATGGTAAAGGACATATAAGTTATTTTTATTGCATATATTAAGCATCTTTGCATACCCAAGTCAAACACTACACGTGTTGACTTGGTGGAACACCTCAGAATACGATCTGGTGCTGTCGTAGCTCTATAAATATTCCGTGGTGTATATTAAGAGTACCCCTGTATGACCTCTTCATACTTAATATTTGACTGGTTACTCGACGAAAATGAACATTTCTCGTTTGAAAAGCAATACAACCACCGCTTGCCATATTTGGAGATCAAAGAAAATCTTCCCCGCACGGTGTTGGCAGGATCATGTCTTGATCGACTACAATCTAGGTAAACCAAGATGGTAAATCAGGGGAATACCATCAAGACGTAACGCTATGAAAATTTCGTGTGAAATGTTCGCCGATATTCCACGAGATCACATAATAAGCCAATCTCGACAATCTCTGCCTTTTCCCTTCGACAATGACTGACGTTTAATTCAAGGATATAAACACTTTCGAGCGGCACAATCTTTTGGTACCGGTATTTTCTACCGCCTTATAAACAAAGCCAAACTTTTCGGCGGGAGTACAACCCTTTGATGTTCACGCGCACTGTCTGCAAATGATGCCATATTTGGATACTGCTCGCCTATAATGTTTACTGTATTTGTCCACGTTCTACCGCGTCTTATTACTGTGGGCGTGATTTTGGAATTGTTTACCAAGCTAGCTACCTGATTGGCTAACAAATGCAGTTTCAAATTCGCGCCGGATTTATATAGGGCTGAAGTCAGATATAATAATCCGTGATATGATATCTGAGTTTACTGAAACTGGATCGACTATATCACATCAAGTGCGTTTATGGCTTGAAGAATTTACCCCATTCACCATGCCGAGTTAAATGACAGATCGTCTAGTATTAACTTGAAATGTGAAGATGATATTAAGCGGTATTATTACTCTTGGGTTAGCTTACTCACAGAGTGATGACATGTCGGAATTTTCCAGAACAAGATTCGACCTGACGACCGACGGACGTCAGACGGGAAATCCCACAAACACGCTTAAGATTCGCAATGTTGCATGTTTACATTCTGCGAAAGTGATTATATAGCCCCCAACGCATTCATCGCCGTACACACAATTTGATGACGTATCTAACTACTCAAAACACGTGTCTGCCTACGAATTTACATCAGCACAAGTCCAGGTAATCCCTAAATCCTCGCAGAGGGTTTATCGATCCTAACCTATCGATCGATACACTGGCTCGCGAGGATGCCGAATTTATGACGTCATGAGGAATTTCTCTGACAAGATCCGGCTTGCCCCAACACGTTTAGACTAGTCACTTGATCGGAATAGCAGTTAAGCGTCCATCGACCTTTTTTGCATATCATTACGTCAGATAACCGGAAGTAACCCATGACTCTGCTCAGCGAAGTTTCCGATGTTGGTTTGCGCATGTATAGGGCCGTAGGTCATTTCCGGTCATGTGATTTAATGATTTGTAATTGCTCTTTCTCTACTACCAACGTTCCGTATCCTTTGAAAATGTTGTTTTGATATTTGTTTTGAGTTATTGCAAAATATTTCGCAAACTCGCCCCGTCCGGTTTAATGGCCAAATTTCGAATTAGAATCCATTTGTGGTTTATGACCATTAGCGCGAATCAGTGACGAGTAAATAGGCAGAAACCGAGAAGAAGCATGGAGAATGCAAACGAGAGAAGAAAGGAAAAATATACAACGAGTAAGATATACATGTATCTGGCTTCTGAATCGAGACACCAAACACCCATCTGTGTGTATCATTGATGACAAATTATATCGGCTGTGTATCATAATTGCAACGCCCTCTAGGGGCGGTGGTTTTAATTATCTCTAACATCTGCCACTGTGTTATAACGGCCGGTAAAGGTGCCCCGAAGCGGTTTGTATTACGGATAAATTGGCTAAACTCGACTCAGAACTCGGCCATTTCCTTTCGGGATATCGAGATCAAAGGGGTTTCTGAAAGGAGTAAAATACGTACAAACTCGTACACGATCTCACAGCTGTTGTTCAGACTGTTTTATAGGGCGACACGGGTATGAATATAAAACGAGAAGAAAAACAACCTCGTTAAATATTATGAACGACAAAAGTATTTATGATAATCTGATACAGCGTCATAAAACTATGGAATGTTGGAATCGATTGAATCTGCAGTTACGATGTACTGGTACGTTTGTCCCATTTGCAAATATAAATATGTTGTTGTTTTCTTTAACCCTATCTGAGTTGGAGGGGGGAGGGGGGCTACTATGAGACTGGAAAGCTCAAAATTGTACTATATCTTTCGGTCAAGCTTTTCTAGATAATTAAATAAATTTAAAAAATATGGTAGCCACGCCGAATACGTCACCGTGACGTCACGCCAAGAAATTTTTGGCCCGGTACTCGAATTTTAAATGTATGCAATTTCATTCTCAAAGGTGTGCCATAATGTGGTTCTTTTCGTACACCGTACTTACAATTGACACCGATACATTCACACCGTGGCCTATCTGAAAATATGAAATTGACGATGGATATATGGATTTATTCATCTAAGCATTTCATTCATCGATTTTGTCGGAAGACTGAACAATATGAAATCATCGACCTATTTGCGCTATCGCAGTATTTCTCAACCATTAAACGGAGCTTCTCCAAAAAACTATATCCATCGGTGGAGTGACATGCTGCAATCATGAGTTCTCCTTATTTTGCAGACGAAAGGATTCAGATGGACTGACTGACTGACTGACTCACTCACACATTACCGGATAATTTGCAAATGAGAGCCTACTTCGTAGGCTATCGAGGCGTATGAGCAGTTTCAGATGCGAGGTATACGTCTATGTCTTTGGTTGATTAGTATATAACCAAAAATAATTATTCTCGTTCAAACCAAATCATCATGTTACCAATCACCCTCTCATCTGCAGAAAAAAATCACACCACGTGTTCCATCCAAAACTTTAATTACAAGCGTCTAGTCCGTCATTCATAATTCAGCCGTCGTCCATTAAAGAATATCCGCGCCCATAATCCAAAGACCTATTCCATATTCCAAATAACAGTATTAGCACGAAATTCAAAAAGACAATCATAGTATACATACACATAGGCTAGTTTCCTGCAAGAGAGAAGCGGTCAGCAGTTTTCAATGGTGCCGGCAAGACATCATGATGTTTCAAAAATATAATCCGTATCGCTGATCAGTATTCTTAATCCATAATAATCGTTGTAAAATCGTCATCCAGAGAATGATGTATCTCAGTCACGCTTTGATTGTGATTGTTCATATGAGCACCATGTGGATCTTGAAGTACATGGGTTCATACGGCCCCTAGCCCCAGGTTAAGCGGAATTAGACACAAGTTACGAAACGTAACGCCATAGATCTTGCACGCTACGCTCGTATTTTGCTATCAGCATGCGATATGTATATCGCCAAAGTTGAGAAACTTTGATTGGAGGCGCTTGGTGGAATAGTCCTGTTTTATAAGTTTCTGCAACAATGTTTTGTGACGTTGATTAAAATCGTCACATTTAACACAGGATCTAGCAAATGCTACTAGGCGAGATATGTATACGCCATATGCAGGTCCCACTGGAATATTACTGTCCAGAAAGGTATAGTTTACGATGTCGAAATTGTAATCATCTCTTTTGTCATATAGTCGACGAGAGAGAATGCCCGCTTCATTTTTCAAGAAGTAAAAGTATCCTCACTGTGCCATGGAGGGCCAACCTTATCTATAAAACAAAAAATTGACACAGAATCGATTATCCTTTTGCCATTATCAAATTGGAAAATGGCATAAGGTTTAAATAGGAATTTTTCATTTAAGAAGATGGACCTATAATTTCTAATAAATTTTATTATTAAAAAAAAAAAAAAAAAACAACAACAAAAAAAACGAAAAACAACAACAAAAGTTACCGATATATACCTGTCGCGGAATGACTGTTTGCAGAACGGAATTATATGGTAATATTCGCAAACCGCCATCGATAACTGCATGTGAAATATTAACCGATACCGCGTCTTCCGGTTTACATTTGAATAGCCGTTGACCGAATGATAATAGAATGAAAGAACCTTGATTCTATTCAGCTGATTTTATGCCTCCTTAATCCATTCGTGTTTAGTGTTTCCAAGTATAATTTTACCTTAATAATATAAAATTTTGGCGTAGACCTCCGTTGCCACGAGGTAAAACATATTGTTTATTCTCTAATAATCCGAAATCACGGGCACTTTATAGTTTTGATAGAGATATATAATTATTGTAATACATGTTTTCAAACCTGGACTATACCGCCTTATTCTAATAGAAAAATGCAAACGTTGTTTATTATAGTAATTTTAAATTTAATTGTGTATAAAGGGCTACCGGTATGTCAACTCAAACTGCTTCACGTGGGATGAGATAAAAATCGCGGTCAATATGAAAAAAAAAAGAATGAAAACAAATTACGCATTTATGTACAATGAATTTCAGGTGCAACAGAATGGTAAAAATCAATCTTCTCTATATTTTAAAGAATAATTTAGTCTAATTTTCTGGAATTAAATCAATATCTTCACTAGATATAAGATTTTGCTTTTATATTTCCTTGAACACAAGTGAGTTATCCAAAATATTTTTTTTATTTTTTAAACATTCGTATAGAGTTACTTTAATAGCTTTTACAGAATCAAATGGACATACAATATGGCAAAATCTTCCATGTTTGCATATATTAACGAGTCTATTTGTGCACCGAGTCTTGCGGATTAGATCGAATGTGGCCCGTATTAATTATCGGAACCAAGCGATATATACGGTAGCATAGAAGGGACATGGAATTTCTTTGTTTTTAAATTATCTCGGACTCCGATAATTGTCCATTGTGAATGCAGAATTTTCTCGGAGTCCAAGATAATCGACCATTTGATAAAAGAAGTAATAAATTCCATGTCCCTTTTATACTTCCGTAGATACAGGTTGTCATTTGGACCAGTTTTATTCACATCAACCACTCAGGGGAAAAGAAAGGTGTCCAGGAGATGTTGAATATACCGTACATACATGCACCAGTAGGTCACTGATCACCAACCACTCTATTGACGTGAGTGACTGTAAAGGTTTAAGAAAATAATGAGCCTCAAACAATAAACCAACAACACGACACGGGCGGAAAGTGCACACACCCCCCAAACATATTTCCTCAATCACTAAGGCTAGAGGACTGAAACTTACCACACTATATCTTTGGGTCAAGCTCTACAAGAAAATGTAACAAAATCCAAGATGGCCGCCATGTTTACGTCACAGTGACGTCATTTTCAAAAAGCATGTTTTGGACGATTTTTTTTGGTCAGAATTTTCAATTTCTTTTTTATTTTTGTTTTTTTTTAGTAAATTAGTATTATATGAAATAAAATAGGTTTTACTCACTTTTCCTTGCAGAAAAGCAGAAAATTTGAAGACACGAAAACATATCTTTTTCTGGAACCTCATATGGCCACCATTTTGAATTTATCCATGATTCTCTGCTGGGGGGGGTAGGGGGTCTTGGAAATAGGCCTAAAAAATGACCCCAATATAATAATTTGCAAAGTCACGGAGTTTCAGCTCACATTCCGGAGGGCAGAAAGGCTGAATAGATTCGTTTTATTGGGAATAAATAGCAAATAAATAGCAAAATCATCTTCTCTCTTGGGAAAATCAAGACTGTGATGTTAAAATAAAAAATAAAATACGGTAAAATTTAGCCAATTTCTAATGAGGCTGGTTGAAACTGAGTTATTGGGATATATAAAAATACTACCAAGCTGAGAGTAGCGGGCCTTCTGCATGACATTTTTCTATTCACTTAAAATTCACAAACGAAGTCTAATGTGTCTTTTGTTGTTGATGTAGTCGTTGACAACATCGTTGACTCGTATAGCCTGTCGATATTACGCGAGGACGATGTTCTTCAAGGATTTCACGTAGGCCTATACCGATAGTCAAATAGTTAATACTTTCATGACTTTGCTAATATGCCTTTAATAAAGTCAACCACAGTGAATATCGTATTTTTTCTTCAGCAAAACACGTGTTAAGCTTTACAACAACACCTGTTCCGACAATTTGTTATTTTTCCTCTAACATGTATACGGGCCTTCTCACACATGTTCCCAGTTATTTCATACAGTTAATCGACGTGCGAGTTACAGCGAATGTTTGCTCGGCTAAACCACGAGCTATTCCGAGCTCCGACAACTCCCGAATGGCAACTTGTTAAATAAACCTCTTAATCCATGCATGGTCACGTAGGCGATTAACGCGATTGCTGTCGAATAATACAGTTGTATAAATTCGAGGAAATATTCTGCCATTTCTCGCCGAACATGCCGAAGAGATGCTGACAAAATAATGCTACTTGCACTATTTATAGCCCATAACAAATGTCACATTTTGGTTTCCCTTGATCATTTCATCCGAGATTTACCGACGCATCTGGTATAATGATATTTGAGTAGCGATAATTAAGATTTCATAGGCCTGACCCGCAGGTCTCTAGCTGTCAAATAATGGTGCAATATTACACAGTAAATCTTGTCCATCGCGGATGAATTTACATTTAATTCCATTAATGTTTCAGCCTTTAAGGCAAGGTAAAACGATTTTGATTGGTTAACTGTATCATAAAATCCCGTGAAGATGAATTTTGATATAAACCATCCAATCAAAATCGTTCTACATGTACTTCACCCATAAGTGGAGTCATCTAATCGGAATTCACCAGATGGTAATTAATGGACTTTTGCGGAAACAATGTGACTGACCGGATGTTCTTCCGATTTTCTCCAGATTTCTTTTTAGAAAGGATATGTGACGTTCATCTTCGAAAAACTCAATGTGTGTGACGGTAATAAAGCCGAGTTTATTTTCAATCCAAAACCTGTAAAATGATCTAGGTTACATAATGGAATATCAGTTTCATACATATAAATAAAAATTGATTTATGATTGAACTAAAATGTGCTTCCTGGCCTATTTCAGTATTTGTGAGACATTTATATGGGGAGCATTTTCTCTTGTCACCTCAAAACAGAATCATATTTTCAAACAATATATTATGAAGTTTGGTTATTTGAAAAGAACCAAGAATGGTTTTGGTTTGAGGTGTCATATTTTTGTTACAAGAGAGAATCCTCCCTATATCATATTAGAACAGGGAGCACATCATTTTGAGTGATCATCAATCCAGTTTTATGCGAATGCCCATCGCAATTTTTTTCGAGTCTGATATTTCGGTATAGAAACTTTGGGGAAAATATAATTTTGTAGGTTTGGATTGAAAATAAAATTGGTTTTATTACCTTCACACACAAATGGCTTATACGTACGTACGAGAACATTGCTCCTCACAATTTACAGGTATTAATGTAGATATAATAATCGCAGATACTATATCCATGTACCAGTGAGAAGTTAATAAATTCATTAATTTGTTAATCTTACATATTCTAGAAAAATGAAGGAATAAAACACTGACTATAATATACCATCCGTTTTACCTACCGTATTAATTATTTTATTAGTATAATAGAGTATAGGCACACGCATACTACACACTGTTCTATTCATTTATTTATCCAGTCTATGAAATTTATAAATCATCAATCTGAAGAGAGCGCAAGCTGGCAACGTGCTGGTACGGTGACGATGATACGATGGTACGATGACGATGATACGATGGTACGGTGACGATGATACGATGGTACGGTGACGATGATACGATGGTACGATGGTACGATGACGATGATACGATGGTACGGTGACGATGATACGATGGTACGGTGACGATGATACGATGATACGGTGACGATGATACGATGGTACGACGACGATGATACGATGGTACGGTGACGATGATACGATGGTACGGTGACGATGATACGATGGTACGATGACGATGATACGATGGTACGGTGACGATGATACGATGGTACGATGACGATGATACGATGGTACGGACGATGATACGATGGTACGGTGACGATGATACGATGGTACGATGACGATGATACGATGGTACGCGTAAGGTGACGATGATACGATGGTACGGTGACGATGATACGATGGTACGGTGACGATGATACGATGGCGATGATAGGATGGTACGATGTCGATGATACGATGGTAGGCCCAGGGTGGCGATGATACCATGGCGATGATAGGATGGTACGATGACGATGATACGATGGTACGGTAACGAGATAGGATGACGATGGTACGATGAAGATGCTACGATGATACGAGGGCGAAGATACGATGATACGGTGACGATGATTCGATTGTACAATGGCGATGACACAATAGTACGATGGTGAATTTCATCGTACCATCGTATCATATTACCATAGCCATTATACCGTCGTATACCATCGTCATCGTACCACAGTATCATCGTATCATCGTTCCATCGCGTTAGACAAAGATGCAAAACCTACGATGGCAGAAATCATCCATCATAATTTCTCATTACTGAACATTTTGCTAATCCTTGGAAATAGAGAGCTCAAACATGCCACACTTTCTGTTTTGGGTCAAGCTCCAACAGTAAATGAATGGGAATTGCGTTGTACGCTATGAGACATAAAAACAACATTTCGGTCGAAAATTACATTTCGGTAGATCTCCTTGATTTCCGCTTGAAATCAGTTAAAGACAAATAAATTGATTCCAAAATTCTATAAACGCTGCTCTTCTGTATGCTTCGTGGTATATGTTCCCAGATAAGAGTGAGTGGGTGAGCAGTAGGGTTTAACGTCGTTGTCAACCTTGTTTCAATCATATCACGACGGTGCCTACATGTGCCAGAACGCGAGAGTGCTCACAGTTCCTATTACCCTGGACAATGATCAGCCCAGCCAGTACAGCACCCGGCCACCCGTCCAAGTATTGACCGAGCTTAACGTTGCTTAACTTCGGTGATCTGACAAGAAACGGTGTGTCCAACGCTATAAGCCGTCGCATCCATTGACCACAGGTCTAATCATTCTGTCGCTTCACGGAACGGATTCTCTATAGCGACATATACAAACGAAGGGGTAGAGATATTATAGATCATAATGCATTAAGATTGGAACCGAAATCCCTCATTTTGAATTTACCAAGCATCACCAGTGTACCCTGATATAAACTGCGGTAATCTCTTGAAGTGGCCTCCCATATTCGTATATTTTCGTTTCAAAGCTACTGGAAAAAGTGAGGATGGAGAGTGGGGATGGTTATGCACCAGTCCAATGCAGACCAGCGTGCAGTGTCCTTTTCCTTTACCAGCAAGCGCCTCCATGCAGTCAAAGTTTCTCAAATTTGGCGATACATATCGCTTGTTGATAGCAAAATACGAATGTAGCGTGCAAGATTTATGGCGTTATGTTTCGTAACGTGTGTCTAATTCCGCTTAACCCGGGGCTAGGGGCCGTATGATCCCATGTTCTTCAAGATCCTCATGGTTTTTATATGAACAGTCACAATCAACATACTGTCACAGTTACATACATCATACTCTAGATAACGAATTTAACGAAAATCGTATGGATTAAGAGTACTGTTCAGCGATACGGATTTGATTTTTCTGGAACATCGTGATGTCTTGCCGGCATCATCGGAAACTGTTGACTGCTTCTCTCTTACAGGAAACTATCCTTTTTATATGTATACTATGCTTTTTTTTTAATTTGGCGCTAATACTGTTATATGAATTAGGTCTTTGGATTATGGACGCGGAAATTCTTTAATGGACGACGGCTAAATAATGAATGACGGACCAGACACTTGTATTTGATGATGATACGTCATCGCCTAGGCCATATATATTTCGAATATCGCCCTCAGAAAATCACTGTCTTGAATTTATGGATCTACGCTCTACAATAAGATGGCGTTTGACCAAGATGTGTTGGCTTTTCGTCTCGTCTTCTCTAGTGGACACAATGGATTGAATGCGTGAGGAGTTGAGAAAACCGCAAAACTGACAAGTGTCCGCCATAAATGGGAGAGGTAACATTTCACGTGTTCTTCTCAAGCTGTCTGGGGACAGGAGATCGATACCGGACCCGGTCTAAGTGATAGTTTTAATGTTATTGAATAGCGTCCAGGAGAAAGCTGGGTTGTTTTTAACAACATCAGACAGATTGCCAGAAAAGGCCACCAGGGAAAACTTCGGAATGGAGAAGCCGGGCCGACCGACCGGTCTAAATAGACTCCAATTCATTTAACACTTCAGCGGCAGTAATAACGAGAAAAGACTATCAAAGCTATTTAGAACCATTTGTCTTTAACGCTACACGAGACGTCCGAAGACATCGAACAGTGACTCGGGTTAAGGTCTCGCACTCGAGCCGTTTATGAAATTTATATTAATGCCTTGCGCCCGTCGGGATTTCGTAGAACAATAAACCCGATGGGCCGCAATGAAGCGAGAGGATAAGCTTGTCAGAATAAAATGAAGCCAAAGTCGCTTGATTGAGTTTCATTTCATACGATATTCTAGCTGATTAACTTCGATATTTCCCAGGTTGGTCGGGCGGCTTAAGTAGGTCCGTACCTTCCCCGCCTTCAACTCCCCCTTCCCCAGCCCATAACTGTCCGAGCGAGTCCGCTTCCCGCCCCTACAAGATGCTATTGCGACATTTCAATAAATAAAATATTGGGAAATGAATAATTATGCGGATTTCGTACAGAGATTGTCATTTTTTCTACAAATGATATAATTTTTTTTATCTAGAATGGACATTAATGATTTAAGCATTCCTTTTTATATGCCAAAAGGAGACAATTTGCAAAACGGAAAATGAAAAAAAAAACTTGGACAGAAATTCAATATATAGGCCTACGGTTCCATCAATCCATTCCGGACTAATACTTTTTGTAGATTGTACTGACAGAATATACAGGTAGGCCTGGTTTCCATAGAGTGTGTAAAGTGGACATTAGAGATGTTGAAAGAAACAGATGTGTATGTAGGCCTAGTTGGCATAGAGTGTACAACTTCACATTGGTTCTGTTTGTTGGAGACTGATGTGTATGTTGTTCCCCTCGTGCCGATTTTGATGGCTTAGGATCTATGACGTGCATGTATATGTGGCTTAACAAATATGTTTATAGATCTTGGGGCGTGTACATGTATAGGTGTCATAACAAATATATATTTGGATCTCGGGGCGTGCATATATCACTTAGCAAATGTACTCACGGATCTCTGGCCTGTATATGTGGCTCAACAAATGTGCTTATGAATCTCGGGGCATGTATATGTGGCTTAAGCAAATGTTCTTATGGATCTCGGGGCATGTATATGTGTCTTAACAATAGTGCTCATGGATCTCAGAGCGTGTATATGTGGCTCAACAAATGTTCATATATGGATCTCGGGATGTACATGTATGACTTAACATATGTGCTTACGGATCTCAGGGCATGTATATCTGACTTAGCAATATGGATCTTAGTGCGTGTATATGTGGCTCAGCAAATGTGCCTATGGATCATGGGGCGTGTATATGTGGTTTAACATATGTGCTTATAGATATCAGGGCGTGTATATGTGGCTTAGCAAATGTACTTATGGATCTCCGGGCGTGCATATGTGGCTTCAAAAATGTGCTCATGGATCTCGGGGCGTGTTTACGTGGCTTGGAACATGTGCTCATGGATCTTGGGGCATGTGCATACGGCTTAGCAAATGTGTAATTTATTGCGCATATGTTGTTCCCAGATTTGGACTGAAAACGCATACATAGGGACATAAAAACCGATTATATCAACATCTATTAAGATAGAAATCTGCTGTAGGGGAATGCGACGTGTACGACCCAACAAATGTGTATTTATGTACGGTAATAACCCGTCTGGGACCTCTTCTGTGGAAAGGTGGGAAAGGCCGGGGGCGAGGATCGGTGGGGCGGGGGTGGTGGGGTGGCGGCAGATGCCTATAATGCGCCAGTAATCCGACAAACTCAGTCTGGGTAGCCTGGTTAGGTAGTACTTGTCATAGATCTCACAGGCTTATTATATGGGGGTAAACTTGAAATATCAGCTCGGAAAAATTGCAATCTTCAGTTGCATGAAATGGAATTATGCTAGATCAAATTGTGCTCCCTGGACTAATTTGGTATCTGTTGAGGGAATTCTATGGATGATTTTCTCTTGTACCGGTAATAAAAAATAAAACACATCAAACCAAAAGTATATTTATAATGGGGGAGCAGATAGGATTTAATTTGAATTAGATTGTCATATATCCATTAATGTGCAAAAATCCCAACATTTTATCACGAACAAAGGAGCTTTTTTCTATGTAAAGTCACATATCCTTCGCCACAACCCCCCACCCCCTCCCGTCTGTGTTGAAGCTCACATGGAATGGGACACACAGTCGTCCAGGGGAACATCTGAGCTGGTCGCACAGAAACTCACGTCATTATAAAAAACCTTCATCTCTTCTTCCAGCATTACCCATCACATCAATACAGATATTGTCCTTAAAAGTATGCCATTAAGGCCGGCAAATATTAATTACAGAGCTAATTAGCTGTCACCAAAAGCTCTTCAAACTCACCGAAGCGAGAGTTTTAATCAACTGTTTATACTCCCATGTCGTCCTTGATTTGTCCCCGTAATTAAAACGTAATGCATATGAACAATGATTAATTTCAGAAGTCGAAAATTGTATCGGCAACAAAAAGGCGAATCTGTAGTCACAACGGAGTTAAGACATTGTGACAATGTATCTGCCTCCCTGTGCGTCTTGGGAGTAATTTTAACAACGCCTGGTGACATTTATACGCTCTGTATATAGATGCGTTGATCGTTCTAGTGTGTGGATTGTCAGATATATCGGGGTTAATCCGTTATACTCCATCTTTTTGCCACAGAAAACGAAAATATCGGAACATTAATTATTTTGATCTGTATCATGCCAGCTGTAAATATATTGGTGAATGCCTGAACGGTAACTTGAAGGAGAATATCATTCTGTTTTATTCCCCGGAGGAATGCTATTCAAAGCGATATCCTTTATATGCCCAGCGATATCTTTTGGAAGAGTGATGTGTCAAACCATGTTCCCTGAATTATCCACTGGGAAATGATTTGTGGAGGAATATCCTCTGAAAATCTAGTGTATCAAATGATATCCACTGGAAAACTGGTTTGTCAAATGATATCCACTGGAAAACTGGTTTATCAAATGATATCCACTGGAAAACTGGTTTATCAAATGATACTCTCTGAAAGACTGGTGTATCAAAGATATCCTCTGAAAGACTGGTGTATCAAGTGGCATCCTTTGGAAGACTGGTGTATTATATGACATCCCACAGAAAACTAATTGAAATCCCCTGGAAGATTGATATATCAAGTGACATCATCTGGAGGATTGATATATCAAGTGACATCATCTGGAGGATTGATATATAAAGTTACATCGTCTGGGGGATTGATATATCAACTGACATCATCTGGGGGATTGATATATCAAGTGACATCCTCTGGAGCATTGATATTTCAAGTGACATCCTCTGGAGGATTGATATGTGACATCCTCTGGAGGATTGATATGTCAAGTAACATCATAGTAACATCATCACGAGGATTGATATATCAAGTGACATCCTCTGGGGGATTGATGTATGAAGTTACATTATCTGGGAGATTGATATATCAAGTGACATACTCTGGGGATTGATATATGAAGTTACATCATCTGGGAGATTGATATATCAACTGACATCATCTGGGGGATTGATATATCAAGTGACATCTTCTGGATGATTGATATATCAAGTGACATCTGGAGGATTGATATATAAAGTTACATCATCTGGAGGATTAATATATAAATTGAAATCCTCTGGAGGATTGATATATCAACTGACATCATCTGGAGGATTGATATATCAAGTGAAATCCTCTGGAGGATTGATATATCAAGTGACAATCTGGGGGATTGATAAATAAAGTTACATCATCTGGGGGATTGATATATCAAGTGACATCCTCTGGAGGATTGATATATCAAGTAACATCATCTGGGGGATTGATATTTCAAGTGACATTCTCTGGAGGATTGATATATCAAGTGACATCCTCTGGAGGATTGATATATCAAGTGACATCATCTGGAGGATTGATATATCAAGTGACATAATCTGGGGGATTGATAAATAAAGTTACATCATCTGGGGGATTGATATATCAAGTGACATACTCTGGGGATTGATATATGAAGTTACATCATCTGGGAGATTGATATATCAACTGACATCATCTGGGGGATTGATATATCAAGTGACATCTTCTGGATGATTGATATATCAAGTGACATCTGGAGGATTGATATATAAAGTTACATCATCTGGAGGATTAATATATAAATTGAAATCCTCTGGAGGATTGATATATCAACTGACATCATCTGGAGGATTGATATATCAAGTGAAATCCTCTGGAGGATTGATATATCAAGTGACAATCTGGGGGATTGATAAATAAAGTTACATCATCTGGGGGATTGATATATCAAGTGACATCCTCTGGAGGATTGATATATCAAGTAACATCATCTGGGGGATTGATATTTCAAGTGACATTCTCTGGAGGATTGATATATCAAGTGACATCCTCTGGAGGATTGATATATCAAGTGACATCATCTGGAGGATTGATATATCAAGTGACATAATCTGGGGGATTGATAAATAAAGTTACATCATCTGGGGGATTGATATATCAAGTGACATCCTCTGGAGGATTGATATATCAAGTAACATCATCTGGGGGATTGATATTTCAAGTGACATTCTCTGGAGGATTGGTATATAAAGTTACATCATCTGGGGGATTGATATATCAAGTGACATCTTCTGGAGGATTGATATATCAAGTGACATAATCTGAGCGATGGATAAATAAAGTTACATCATCTGGGGGATTGATATATCAAGTGACATCCTCTGGAGGATTGATATATCAAGTAACATCATCTGGGGGATTGATATTTCAAGTGACATTCTCTGGAGGATTGATAATCAAGTGACATCCTCTGAGGATTGATATATCAAGTGACATCATCTGGAGGATTGATATATCAAGTGAAATCCTCTGGAGGATTGATATATCAACTGACATCATCTGGGGATTGATATATCAAGTGATATCATCCGGGGGATTGATATATCAATTGACACACCCTGGAGGATTGACATGTCAAGTGATATGCTTTGGGCAAATTATACGTAGAAAGACATCCTTGGAGAAATAATATGACGAATGATGTAGGCTATCATCAGAAGGAGTGATATTTAAAGTAAGATTAATCATTATTGCAGTCATATATTCAGTGATATCCTCTTGACGACTGATACAGTAAATGATATCGTCTGGAGGATTGATGCGTACTGTGATATCCTCTGAATGATTGATATATCTATCAGAGGACATTCTATGGAGCTGTGATAACTCAACTGATATCATATGGATGATCGAAATGTCGAGTGATATTATCGAGATGAATGACATGTATGGTGTATGTATTCTCTCAAGGAGCGATATATGGAGGGGTATCCTCTTAAGGAGTGCTATCTCTAGTGGTATCCTCTTAAAGAGTGCTATCTCTAGTGGTATCCTCTTCGAAGGTATAACTTGTCAAGTCACCCCTTTAGAGGTTACCACTTGATATATAGCACTCCTTAATAGGGTAGCACTTGACATATCTCCTTCAGAGGATACCACTTGATATATCACTCCTTCAGAAGACACCAAATTGACATATCAATCCTCCAATTATATATCACTCCTTAAAGGGATACATGTACCACTCCGTACATCGTTCATCTCGACAATATCACACGACATATCATTCCTCCATAGGATACCACTTGACAAATCACTCCTCCAGAGGATAACGCTTGACATATTACTCCCTCAGAGAACAGCATTTGACATATCGTTCTTTCGGAGGTTACCACTTGACATATCATTCCGTATGAGGATATATGACTTGATATATCACTCTTTCATATCACTTGATATATAATTCGTTCAGGGGACACCACTTACTATATCACCCCTTGAGAGGATACTACTCGATACATTACTCCTTCAGCGGATAACACTTAAAATCGCTCATTCAGAAGATACCACTTGACATATCACTCCTTAAGAGGATGCCATTTGATACATCACGCCTTCAGAGGATAACACTTGATATATCACTCGTTACGAGGACACCTATGATATATCAATCCTCCAGAGGATACCACCTAGCATAGGACTCCGTAAAATGGTATCCTCTAAAGGATTGATTTGTAGAATGGTATCCCCTGAGGGAGGAATATGTCACGTGGTATCCACTGAAAAGTTATATGTCAAGTGTTTTCATACGAAGGAATGATATACTTAGTTTTATCCTACGAAGGAGTGATATGTCAAGTTTTATCCTTTGAAGGAGAGAGAGAGAGAGAGAGAGAGAGGGAACTAAGGTTTAACGTCGCGTTCAGCAATATTTTAGCTATGAACGAGTGATATATATCAACTGTTATTCTGTGAAGGAGTAATATGCCATGTGTTATCCTCTGAAGGAGTGATATGTCAAGTGTTATCCTATGAAGGAGTGATATGTCAAGTGTTATCCTCTGAAGGAGTGATATGTCAAGTGTTATCCTATGAAGGAGTGATATGTCAAGTGTTATCCTATGAAGGAGTGATATGTCAAGTCTTATCCTCTGAAGGAGTGATATGTCAAGTGGCTTACTCTGAAGGCGTGATATGTGAACTGTTTTTCCCTGAAGGAGTGATATGTTAATTGATATACTCTGAAGGTGTTATATGGCAAGTGTTATCCTGTGAAGGAGTGATATGTCAACTGTTATCCTGTGAAGGAGTGATTTGTCAAGAGTGATATGTCAGGTGTTATCCTCTGAAGAAATGATATGCTAAGTGTCATCCTATGAATGAGTAATATGTGATGTGTTATTCTTTCAAGTGGTGTCCTCTGAAGGATTGACACGTCAAGCGTTATCCTCTGAAGAACTGATACGTGAAGCGGTATCCTATGAAGGATTGATATGTCAAATGGTATCCTCTGAAGGAGTGATATATCATGTGTTATTCTCTGCAGGAGTGATATGTCAAGTGGTGTCTGCTTAAGGAGTGGTATGCCAAGTTTTATTCTCTGAAGCAGTGATATGTCATGTGTTATTCTTTGGAGAAGTGATATGTCAAGTGGTATCTTTTGAAGGAGAGATATGTCAAGTGTTATCCTCTGAAGGAGTGATATGTCAGTGTTATCCTCTGAAGGAGTGATATGTCAGTGTTATCCTCTGAAGGAGTGATATGTCAAGTGTTATCCTCTGAAGGAGTGATATGTCAAGTGTTATCCTCTGAAGGAACGATACGTTAAGTGGTTTCCCTCTGAAGGAGTGATATGTCAAATGGTATTTTTGAAGGAGTGATATGTCAAGTGCTATCTTCTGAAGGAGTAATATGTCCAATGGTGTCCTTTGAAGGAGTGATATGTCATGTGTTATTCTCTGAAGGAGTGATATGTCAAGTGGTATCTTCTGAAGGATTGATATGTCAAATGGTATCCTTTGAAGGAGTGACATGGCATGAATTATTCTCTGAAAGAGTGATATGTCAAGTGGTATCCTCTGATCGAGTGGTATGTCAAGTGTTATCCTCTGAAGGAGTGATATTTTTTATGTGTTATTCTCTAAAGGAGTGATATGTCAAGTGATATCCTCCGAAGGAGTGGTATATCCAGTGTTATCCTCTGAAGGGACAATATGTTAAGTGACATTCTCTGAAGGAGTGATATGTCAAGTTGTATCCTCCGAAAAAGTGATATGTCAAATGCCATCATTTGAAGGACTGATAAGTCAAGTGTTTTTCTCTGAAGGAGTGATGTCAAGTGGTATCGTCTGAAGGAGTGATAGGTCAATTGTTATCCTCTGAAGGAGTGATATGTCAAGTGGTGTCCTCTGAAGTAGTCATATGTCAAATGCTATCATTTGAAGGACTGATAAATCAATTGTTATCCTCTGAAGGAGTGATATGTCAAGTGGTATCCTCTGAAGGAGTGATGTCAAGTGGCATCGTCTGAAGGAGCGATAGGTCAATTGTTATCCTCTGAAGGAGTGATTTGTCAAGTGGTGTCCTCTGAAGTAGTCATATGTCAAATGGTATCCTTTGAAGGAGTGATTTGTCAAGTGTTTTCCTTTGAAGGAGAGATATGTCATGTGTTATCCTCTAAAGAAATACTTCAAGTCGTATCTTTCGAATGAGAGATATGTCAAGTGTTATCCTCTGAAGGAGTGATATGTCAAGTGTTATCCTCTGAAGGAACGATATGTTTAGTGTTATCCCTCTGAAGGAGTGATCCTTTGATGGAGTGATATGTCAAGTGCTATCTTCTGAAGGAGTGATATGTCAAGTGTTATCCTCTGAAGGAGTCATATTTGAAGTGGTATCCTCTGATGGAGTAATATGTCAAATGGTATCCTTTGAAGGAGTGATAGGTCATGTGTTATCCTCTGAGGGCGTGATATGTCATTATTATCATCTGAAGGAGTGATATGGCATGTATTATCATCGGAAGGAGTGATACGTCAAGTGTAATCTTCTGAAGAAGTGATATGTCAAGTCTGATACTCTGATTGAATGATATATCAGGTGATATTCTCTGACGGAGTGATGTGTTAAGTTTTATCTTCTGAAGGAGTGATATATCAAGTGTTATCCTATGAAAGAGTGATATGTCAACTGTTATTCTCTAAAGTATTGATATGTCAAGTGTTATCCACTGAAGAAGTGATATGACAAGTGATATCCTGTGTAGGAATCATGTCAAATTTTATCCTCTGAGGGAGTGATAGGTCAATTGTTATCCTCTGAAGGAGTGATATGCCAAGTTGTATCCTCTAAATGAGTGATATGTAAAGCGTTATCCTATGAAGTGGTGATATATCAAGTGGTATTCTCTGTAGAAGTCATATGTCAAGTGTTATCCACTGAATGTGTGATATGCCAGCTAGTGTCCTATGATGGAGTGATATTGTAAGTGTTATCCTCTGAAGGAGTGATATGTCAAGTGGTATCCTCTGAAAGAATGATATGTCAAGTGGTATTCTCTGAAGGAATGATATGTCAAATGGTATCCTTTGAAGGATTGATATGTCAAGTGGTATGCTTTGAAGGATTGATATGTCAAGTGGTATCCTCTGAAGGAGTGATATGGCAATTGCTGTCCTCTGAAGGAGTGATATGCCATGTGGTATCCCTGAAGGAGTGATATGTCAAGTGCTATCCTCTAAAGAAGTGATATGTCAAGTGATATCCTCTGAAGGAGTGATATGTCAAGTGGTATCCCTGAAGGAGTGATATGTCAAGTGTTATCCTCTGAAGGAGTTATGTGCCCAGTGATCGTCGGGAGATGAGTGGTGTTGCGTTATCCCACTGTCGAGGAAAATCAAAAAGAGAACCAAAAGATGAATATATATTTTTTTCGATTTCTTCAGTTGTATTTTCTGAGTTGGCCAAATCAAACTGCAAATACATTGTTTCGCAACGACGCTCTTGAAAATATCTGAGAAATATTCAATTAGAATGGTGCAACGGGTGTGAATACAGAAATAGAGAAACTTATTTACCACAAAATAATATTTGGTTTTCTCATATTAGGAGGAAAATCAAACATCAATCACATCATCAACTTCCAAAAAATTCTACGGGTTTTGATCATAGATTTTGACCGATGGTTGAAATCATAATATACACAAAACTTCAAAAACTTGGTTTAGCTTCAAGACGATATATCACTGTCGATATAACACTAAAGTATGCTGGCCCACATGCGACATGGAGCTTTTCCTAATGTTTCAGGCCTTTCCCTTTTTGCCGTATGGACCACCATACTAAAGTGCAAAATCAAAACGTTGTTCAATGGTGGCCTCATACAGTCAAGAATAAAACAATAAACAGACAGTAAATACCTCAACCTCTCAGCAGGGTAGAGAGAGCCCGTTCTCTGAAAATGGAGGTAAAAAGGTCGTTTTTACCGAATAACTTGATTCCTTGTTAACCAATGTTCCAAAACTTCAGGCGCATTAATCTATCTATTTTTCCGTGTCCTAAAATTAATTTGTTATTTTTTTTGCCAGGTGTTTCAATGGCGCGACAGATATTTGGCCTATTATTATGCAAATTAAATAGAGAACATATTTTTTATACCATTTGATGGGGGATATGTATATATGTCTGTGTGCGCATCAAGAGTATTTCGCTGAATTCATTATGTAAACTGATTTGTTGAGCAAAAACGACCTTTTTACCTTCATTTTAGAGAGCGGAATCATCCTGACTAGAACTCTCGAAAGTCTCTTGGGGAAAAACTGCATATGTGTTAACCCAGGGGTGTCTGGGAGATAGTGGCATTACCCTGAGCTGTCCAGGGTATGGTTCGAGTTTTCTTTTAATTACAAAAATGACAGCTTTGAAGAAAGAACGAGATGAACTAAAAATACTAAAACATCATACCAGTACTCAAGTATACAGATAAAATATACGAAGAATAAAATCACAGCACGTGAGAGTCGAAGTCATGAGTCATAAAAATCGGGTTTTGCGCAACTTCTTTTTCTAAAAAATATTTACTTTAATTAGATTTTGTTGATCAATGATTCCAGCATTACAAAATACGATACAGAGCGAGAAGAAATGTGATATCTAACACGATAAAAAGGTTATGTCTTCCATCATCACTTTCAAGTAAGGATAGCCATCACCTTTTGAAAGTGATGAGCAATGAAGGCAAATTCAAAGTCATCACCTTTTCAGGCATCCTCGCGAGCCAGTGTATCGATCGATCTGTTGGGATCGATACACTGGCTTGGTTAACTGCCCATACGAGTTCTGGATATAAATAGATCAAGGGTTTTCCCCTGAATCAACCCAATCAGTGAACGCGCTACGCTAGTTGATTAGGCCAATCCGCTGCGAGGTATGAGATGTGACAGGCTTCAATTTCATCGCGGGTCAAACTGCTTTGATGTCAAGCGGAAATCGACATCGGAGGTCAAAGCAAAAACCGCAGGCTGGAGATACCGACATGCAAATTTAAAACAAGCGCGGGGGATGAAATGTACGAGATTGTATAATAGAGGCGTCGACTCAAGAACTCATTCGAATCACCAAAAATGTCCAGTTAAACTTTCTACGAGGATTTAGGATTTACCTGGACTTGCGAAGATGCTTTTCCGGGCGATGATCCAAAATGTACACTCATTGCCCATCGCCCTTGAAAATGGGATGAACTGTACCCATCGCCCTTTTGTCACGTTTAAAGTGTGATGACCGTGCCCCATTAACATTAAAAGTTTACGTAATTCGATACGAGTAGTCTCGTGTCGTCACTTTCATGCTGATATTACTTCTGATGTTGTAGAAGAGCACTCTCGATCTACAAACCTTTTCTGTGTAGAGCTAAATTCAACCTAAGAGATAGGAACATGTGAATACTTATATATAAAATGACGAAATTTTGATAAGACAAAATTTACTTTCTCAAGAAACGAACCACATTATCTATTACAGCATTGTCAGTGGCGTTTTAAATGACGTCGATGGCGTTTTCAATGACGTTTCAAATGATCTCAGAGTACTGGTCACAAAACGATCGACCGCGTAGTCTATGCGAGAAGAGAATCCTGCCCAACATTTCACCATATACAAAACTTCCATACTGTCAAGTGGTATCCCGTTCGTCATCCACATGCAGGGCACAGGGGAACTTAAAATGCTTCCCGTTTCACTGTGTGACAAATTATGCACTCCAGTTGAGCGCGCTGTACGGTGGAGAGGCCGGGTGAAGAAGCAACGTCAATTGACCTCTCCATCGTACAGCGCGCTCATGTGGAGTACGTTTTCATATAGTGTAGCTGTTAGAAGAATATGTGAGAAAAAAATGGATCATGTGATCAAACCGACCATACATCATGGTCCACAGTAGTCACGCAGGGTCTGTAACGTCTGTATTATGGAGTGTATGGTCAAGCTGACCATCTTTCTTTTGACTTAGCCACAAGCGAAATCCGTATGACGTCACATCCGGAATACAGTGATGAGAGGAATTCTTAACTGTATTATGTCAGTTTCACCAGGGTAAAGTTGCAATGAACTGAAAACTACGCCTGAATTTCAAATTAAAAAAAAAATAAAAAAAAAAAAAAATACGCAACTTTCATTGGTTTGTGTATGAAATGGATTCAGCCAATCACATTTTCTGAACCGTTAAAATGTTCGTCTTCATATAACGTCAAATTGCTATCCAGCGCACTTTTATTAAAGAGACAATGTGGCCGATTTCTGAACCTCTCATACCAACATGCGTAACCAAATACAAACTTTGTCAAAACATGGAAAACCAAAGAAATACATATCCTTTTAAAATGTCAACAACCAATTGCCTTTTCAACTCGTATAATTCTGATCCCATCTGTAGAATTGAGGAAAAAAATATGCCGCCCGTATAGCACGGGCGTGTCCTACATGTACAGTTCCTTTTACTCGCTGAAAGACGAAATAAATAAAAATGACGTTGTTCGTTTGAGCAAGAAGGATATTCTGCCCTCTCACATGATGTGAAGTTTCTGACAAACATCTTGGTAAATCGTCTCGATGGTGAAACCCACAATTTATTCTTCCCTTACGTCATCAAAGTACGTAAAAAACACAAGTCGAGCACGTGGTAGAATTGTCCAATCAACGTCTTACTGGTTGAGCCAATCAGAGTAATTAATACTGAGACGAGAGTCATTGGATGTCGCAGACTGCACGCAGACAAGGAGCGTTCGATTTACAAAATGTGTTCGTTGGCACTGTTTCGTTCGGTGAACCGATCCTGAAGAGAAAAAAAACATAGATTAAGAGATCATGAAATATAAATGTACACATACAAGACACCTATCAAAATTTCAAAACACAGATGCCACAAATGGAGAATTCCAAAACAAGGGTCCAAGATTCCTATACTGACAATCAGTCTGTTCATTTCAAACTCATCCTGTTGATATTCGGAAAGAAATTCCATATATATAATTTCCATGAATTTCAACACCAGCGGTTTGTCGAAATCTTTCTGGATTTCAGCACGATCGCCCAGAATTTCTGAATGGTCTTCTACAATTTAATAGCATTAATTCAAATTCAAGCGGGCAGTTTTCCTGAAGCCGGTCAATGAAAATTGACATTATTATTCTGAATTTTAACACAGTCTATCTAACTGACTTTTGACAAGCTCACGTTCATCGTACGAGATTTTCTTAAATTTTAAGAAGATCGCCTTGAGATTGAAATACCCTATGTTAATTCCACGCTATGAAAATCCATCAATCCGTCCTTCTACATTAATCCCCTGGACACTACTGTCTTGCCCCGGTGGCGGCGTCAGGTGCACAGCACGTGGGCCACCGCGTGAGCTTCGGTTTGTTCTCATGATCTCTCTCCTATGTTTATAACGTGGAGCGGGTTTTTTTTACTATTGATAACTGGTGTGAATATGATAATATGGATCAAATATTCCTATTATTCCAAGAAAGGACCAATAAGCTTAAATTTATAATAATTTTGTCAACTTCAGGTGAAAAATATACCAGTTACCATCGATTAAAAATATATTCTGGATTAAAGAGATAGCGAAGCGCTCTGATTGACGAACCGGAACTCATGCGGCCAGCCACGTGTCGATGCACCGTCCGCTGCCATCAGGCCAGACAGCATTGTCCAAGAATTAACTTGAAAAAAAATTACAAATGCCCAATTATTTATCCATCGAGGACGAAATTAACGAGTATATGGCTATAAGACCATATGTCATACCTTGCAGCTAAACTTATTTCGAAAATGCTATAGTTTTTCTTTTGTAACCGAAGTCAAAAAATCATAATTAGTGGGTAATGTTTAGGAGTAGTACATTTGTATCAGAATGTCTCGTCTATGAAAGCAAACTATTCAGAACAATACATGAACGTCGGAGTCATATATTTGCCAACAAAAGCCATTAATATTTGATTGGATTGGCGGAGAAAAAATATGTTTCTGTGTTTCCATCTCGTCCATTATAAAATATACATAATCTTCTGAGATAGATCGAAGACAGGGCGGATGATAGCAGTCCATCAAATTACAATACATAAATGTCCAATTTTATTTAACCCAGACGTCTGCAGGTTCATCCGTCTCGAAATGATTCCCATAAATAGCTTCCTCAAGTTTTCGACTTAGTTAATTTAAAAAAAAAAGGTTTGTTTGTCTGTGCTTTTTCTTAGATTTCAACAACCGCTCCTTGTAAGGGGGCTTACGAATAGCGTACTTGAAATGAGCTAAATGAATCGAGAGCCCTAAGTTGCAGACTTGAGAATACTTCAGACGCTGGTCGTATTAGGTTTTTCTATTGCCATCCAACTGCGCATGCCCCAGGCAATGTCTCGAGCCATGGCGTGCCTACTGAAGGCTGGCGTCTGTGAATATGTCTGTCTAATACGAACTATACAGAAAATTATGCAGCTTCAATTCTATTTATCAGCTGGTTGGGAAGAGGCGTGTCTTGGGATTATGCTTAACAGTTTGAACATAGTTAAGGAGGACTGGCATAACATAAGCCTTAGAAATGGATCACGAGGGCATTAAACAGAAACCCGGTAATAGTTCAATTCCCAGTCGAGAAGTTGGAGGTATGGGTTTGCGAAAAATCACACACAAAATGATGACTTGTCAGAGCACAGGCCGGTGTAACAATCGACTCGAGTGTTGTGAAAAACGCAGACCTTATCTTGAATTAACGAAAATATTTGTGGAATCTGTGATGAAATAAATGTGTGTGTTTAACGCGAGATTATTCATTGCTAATGTTACTTACGCCTGAAAGCAAGATATACCTATTTTTGTTTAATACAGTTTCAATATTCCAGTACGGTATATCAATATCTACCAAATGTGTTCATTTTATCCTTATCCTAACTCCGAACAGCGCATGTCAGCTGAACGACTTCCGCCTTGGCTTCAAGCACTGCCCGCTGAGATTACTCCGCAATGTAAACCGTCCCTCGTTTCATCAACAAAATGTAACCCAAAAGTACTCAACCAATAGCTTACATCGTTAAAGAGTTTAGATTCTTGATTTTCTCTACGTTCTCGAAGAATCTATTCTCGCAGGGAGCTTCTTTACTGTGTGATCGGTACCAGAAAGTCTGAGAAAGTTCTTCGAAACTGTGCTAGAGCCTCTGACTGCTGGCAGGGTCAAAATGACCTCTGTGATGAGGTTGGTTCAATCATTGATTTTTCGTGACGTTTATCTGACGCCAACAAAGGTGAGCGTCAGTTTTAAAATTAATTTGTTTTTCAAATCTATTATTATAATTTTTAACAATTATTTGAACATTAAATCTGTGATTTTTGCAAAGTTCTTGTCAACTTCAAAACTATAAATGAGGCTAAAAGTATACCGCTGTATATCGCGTTACATTAAAAAAGAAAATTATTGGATAAACCAAACGAAGCGCAGAGATATTGCCGGTGCGTCTGCTACGCCGTTGCGTATATGTAACTGACAAGGAATAATGAAACATATCATATTCCTGGGTGGGATAATAAAATTATGGATTTGATTCATGGAACGGAACACGATACAGCATAAATAGGGTTGAGAATTTTAGAGCAAAGCTCTTGCATTATTTCCTAATTTGGACTCACTGTTAATATGTTGAGATTAAAGACGTTCGTAAATCCATCCATATACATATAGCGATTAACACATCGAAAACGTATGTATATATGATAGATAATAAAACCGGATTCCGTAAACTTTCTAGCCCAATACAGCATTCAAAACCAACCAATGAATGAATGTGCATAATAAGACTGAAATATTATAAATGTTAAATGTAAAATTGCATTATACTTACATTTAATATTCGTCAATCCGACTTGTGTTATCAATCAAAAACGACATTTCATAGTTAACTGTTTCCACAACTCCGTATCACTCATTCTGAATGCATCATTCCAAAAAGTTGATCGTCTTTTAAAGATTTGTAATTGCACCGAATCCATTAAAGTATCCGCACAGATCCTTGTTGTCGCAAATGTAGTGTCTAAACAAGGCGACCTATTATTTCCAGTGTTGTTTTACATCAACCGGATCGCATAGATACAGACTAGACGATTATGCGAAACTTGTGTTGGCTGTTCGAATATGGCATCCGACAAGGTGAGGCGTTATCTCCAATGCTGTTCAAGGTGATTTTGTATAATTAAGCGCACGAATCTCTGCAACTCTGAGAAAACAAAAGTAGGAAGGGACTGCGCAAAGTGAATAACGCAAGGTGGTTTCGTTGAAAGGGAGCCCTCCGGCGGAGTAGATCCCACATTGGCCATTCAGAACACTGTCATATTTTCACTTTGTCAATAATAATTATAATAATAATAGAGATTTGTTCACTTTGTACAATATATCCATATATACACTAACACTTCTGAGTTGTTTTCTTGTCTTAAGATTCCTTCTTTATGGAGTTCGAAATGTGGTGAATTCCATGTGTATGTGGCAGTGCATTTGAGGGGTTCGGTGGGGTAGAACTCGTACTCTTAGCATCCTGGCTGTTGTCCGAGTCACTGCCGTCACTGCCCTTACCGTTAGGGCTAGTGTGCGTTTTAACGTGCTTAGCCAGGTGGTCACTGCGCATGAACCTTTTGTTGCAGACGGGACAAGCGAAGCGTTTTTCTCCAGTATGGGTCCGTAGATGGCGCTGCAGTTCGTCAGAACGGGTGAATCTTTTACCACAAAACAACCAATTGCACACAAATGGACGTTCCCCGGTGTGCCATCTCAGATGCGCTTTGAGATGGGAAGTTTTACCGTAGACTTTACCGCAACCCGGTATGTGGCAGCTATGAATGTTTTTCTTTCTCAAATGTTCGCCGGCAGGACCGAGCCTTTCGGCTTCGTGGCAATTCGGACAGTCACAGTTTGCCCTGCCCGCGTACCTTCTCTGAGAGCGAGGACTCGGGAGAGATGGGATCCCAGATCTGGAGAGGAACGGATTCATTCCTCCGGTGAGATCGTTCTGAGACGGGAGCATTGACTTGTAGGTGTCCTGTAGAAGATGCTGACTCGTTGAGAGGAAGGGACTCGCCGATCCTCCTAAAGCATGCGATAACGAGTAATCGCTGGTGGGATAGTTAGCGGATATCTGTGAATGAAGACTTCCGGCCGTCGTCGCGCCAGGGACTTCTGAAAGCCAGTTTCCTGCCGCTGCTGACCTCACATCCCACCAGGCAGATGCTGCGGCTGCGCTGTTCATACTTCCGGCCATCTCTGGTTTAATCGTGTGAAGGTGCGGCCCGGCCATACTTGAGAAGGGCCAGGACTCGTAGGCGACTCGCGAATACATGCTTCCCAAAGCGGCGTTGCTAATCCCGCCGTCGCCTTGCACCTTCTGAAGAAAAGCAGCCTGGGCAGGGTCGGTTTGGGTATGACCTGACGTTGGTACCGATGTGGTTCTGAAGAAATCACTGCTGTAACTCGGGGTACAGGACGGGTTTGTGTTGATGGCCGAATAAGTCAGCCCTGCATTCTGAAGTCCGTCAGATGGGTTGAAGGCTGACAACGGCTGAGAACTGAGCGACAAGGGACAGTGACCATTCATGGCGGATCCGGGTTTTCTCCAGGGGTGGAAACCCTTCCCCACGGCGGCGTCGGCTAAAGGGGGAGGGCTTTTACTGTTGATCTTATTACACTGTGCTGCCAACATAGCTAATGGTGTTCCTCCGAAATGATGCTCCTGTAAACATAGAAGATATAACAGATTATTAGTTTGGGTGAAGCATGTTCAATGCGCTCTAATGAACGTTGCACTACAAATATATTCAGGTACAATATTATAAGGGTTTTGTCGTAATAAGATTATGCAACACGATGACGTCATAGTAGGTATACTAGTATTTTACAGAAAAATGACGCCAAATTACGTACATGCATTATTGTTTTACGTAGCAGAATGACGTCACGTTATGTATATTGATCATTATACGACTAAATGACGCCGCATTACGTGCATGCATAATGCAGTAGAATGAAGTCACATTGCGAATACTGACTAGTATTATGTGAAATAATGACATATACTAGTACTAGTATTACGTAGTAGAATGAAAAATTACACAGCAGGCGAGAGAATGACGCCGCATTACGTATATATTACGCAACAGAATGAAATTACGCAGCAGAATGATGCCACATTGCGTATCTAGCCAGAACGCCATAGTACGTATACTGACTAGTTTTATGCGACAGAATTGCGTCGCTGCGACAGAATTGCGTCGCATTACCTACCATATACTATTATTGCGCAGCAGAATGATCTTCGCATTATGTGTACCAGGAGTATACTGAGCAGAAAAACGCTATGGGAACTATGGCGCTACTCTACATGTACATGTACACCAGTCTGGTAATGTGAGATGTACGAACAATCTTAACGAGCATGATCCACTGCTTCAGAATTCTCAGTTAACCATTAGGTGTGGCAATGCCAAAATATTGGCCAATGAAAATCAAACCTTATCTCAGTCATACGCCAAAGTTAAAAACTTTTCACTCTTAACGATACTAATAAAAAACAATTTAACCTTAGTAGTATTACACTCATGTGATGTGCAGCTTATAAAAGCAACCGGTCTGATTAGTTAATTCAAAATTCCAATATCATGCATGTGGCATTCTCATGGCATCAGAATATATACCTCCTACTGTCAGATATACCGAAAACAGGAGATTACAAACCCTGACAATGGGAGAATTGGACAGCCTCAGTCATTTTGTCATACACAATATATATATTCAACAGTCTACAAGTGTATATTGTGGTAAAGCGTTCGCCTCGCAAGCGGCGCGTCCCAAGTTCGATCCCGAGTCGAGTCATACTAACTCGTATCATCCTCGCTTGGCGCTCAGCAAAAAGAGGATAGATCAAGGACGGGTTGACCCGTTGTCAGAATAATGTGACTGTGTCGTCGTGATCTGACTGAAACATTGTTGAAAGCGACGTTACAATCCTACTCACTCACTCACTCAGCGTACAAGTGTCATTTTCACCAGTCAGCAAGCTTCTTTCATGGACGTCTGTAACCCGTATGAAAGTAAATTATTCTTTTTAGTTGTTCGTATTCAACAGGCCGACAGAAATGATTGTAGATTGTATCTATTTACACGCGATGTGATTCAGATAGTATCAGAGGTGATAAATCGTAGTTTTGCACTCAGATTCGGATCTGGACACTGTCTGTGTGATATCTTTTCAACTCAGCCGTGAGATACCATCAGTAACATCTTACGTCATGTGATACTGATTTTATCACACGCTCTAATCTGGGATTTGCAGCAGATGTTATCAAGGGGCTTTGAAAGTGTGGGGATCCATGCGTATAGAGGCTACAAGTGGTCTCCTCAATGAAAACACGCAAAGGGAATTATTTGCACAAATACCTCACATGACAGACGAATAACAACAAATGTGTTACACTAGTGTACAACCATTTTGTCGTGAACAGATGACCAATTCCGTTTTGTTAATCGTTTTGAGACACAACGAATGTTTATTTTGTTGAAAGTAGGTTTGTCAAATTCAACAATATTTTTAACAAAATGGACTTTGTCATATCTCAGAACAAAATTCAACAAAACATTATTTAGAGTGTATACAACAAAGAACTGCGTGAATATTTTGGTGTGACTACCATTGCCAAACATATTGTGAGCAATTGAATATGATATAATAAATGTGAAATAACATCCATGCAAAAAAAAATGATTTGGCGGAAATTTCATAGGTTAACATGTAGAATTCACATTTCGAAATGAAATTGTTCTCGCTATTTCCAATCTACAGTGGCCGAAAAACTTTGCCAATGCGGCGTAGAAGAAGATCAACCAAAGCACAGGGACTCGTTACTGTTAATTTATTCCCTAACTCGACCCCCTCCCCCCCCCCCACCCAATAATCTACCTAATTAACTAATTAACAACAGTAACGAGCCCCTGCGAACCAATGGTAGTCACCTTCGTCATAACTGTACTGCCTCGGGTATATAGTATATAGAAATTTATATTCGGGTATCGCCTTCACCGTTTAATTCAGGAATTGGTAAACTTAATTGATAGAATGAAAGTGGTCAAAATGGGATTGTCCCCATAAAAATATTTGCAGTCAGATATTTTTAAAACTTCCACAAATACGAGTACACTCTATACAATAAAAGAAGGTATATACATGGCAGTTTTGCTTGTGTATTCGATTTCGGTTTAGTCCTGTCGGATACAAATGGACTTTTGGCAGAGTTTGCACCTTATATAAAAAAGCGAAAGGGAAATAAAAATAACTTGAAAGGTATTAACCGATCTCAAATGTATATCACGCGAGGGCTGAGTCACTTTATTGTAACTTTTGAAAGGAGATACCGCGTTCGGTTCAACTTGTACAAAAAGGCGTTTTTATCGCTGTGGTTTGCTTCGTTTAGGTTTAATCGACTGACGGATGAGACTTGGTCAATAAAAACGTGTACCGGGGGCACGGTGCATATTCTTTTGTCTGGAGATTTTTACCACTACGTCGATTTCATAAAGGATTCGCATGGGCTGAAAAATATCAGATTCTAACATTTGAATGATACGTGAGGAATTTAGCGAATACTCAAAATTGCGTTCCTTCTAATACAATATTAAGTATGCAAACTGGACATAAGTCTATAAATCATGAAAAATGACGGATATCAGGTGAGAGTATAGCTCCAGCGCAACTTGACTGGGCGGTATAGTTGGTTCGTCGCGATATAGCTGAAATACTGTTGAAAGCGACGTTAAATTCTATTCACTCACCCCTACGTTCTGGACAATATATATTACTGGATTTATACGAATCTTATATATTTTTGGATATAGATATATTTATTCTAAACCCATTCTGCTGAAGAAAACTTTAGGTGAACATTTTTAATCTTATATCGTTTTGATTAACAAAGTACTTCTTCCACATATAATTTTTTTTTGCAATATTAACTCATATTCAATATACATGTATACGGTTACACAATAATCTGAATAAAATTGGCTTTAAAATCACAAACATAAGATATACTACAGCGTAACGTCCGTTTTAATCAGATTGGCATACGCATGTGAAAAAAGCCAAAAAAAACTTTCTACATATTTCCGAATATTTCATATAATCAATAATCAATAATGTTCAATCTATATCTGTATCTTATACATACCTCAAGTCGTCCTTACCTACATCAGTAACACGAGTAAGGGCCAATAAGTTGGAATCACGGCATAGCTGAAGTATATCTTTCCTTTTTTTGTTATTCATGCACCTGTGATAGACGTGTCCTTTGATCTATGAAAGGGTTATGTTGTGTGTCCGCACTAAGCACCAGACGTCAACATGTGTGGCACAAAATAATCGACCAACAATTTTTGTAGCTCAAATTTTTCTTTTCACATTGTGGATAAAATTTATGGGTTGTGAGGAACAAAACGAAGTGCATTTGGGGTTCAGGATGTTTTCTTTTCTTTTGTGTTTAAGCGGGCAGTATTACCCTGAGGCTCCACACGGTACATGACAGCGCAAGCGACAGCTGACATCAAAGGTACGGGTATAAAAATATATATAAGGTACTAGTATTCACAACGGAACATGGGAGCCTGTTGCTGCACCACGCGAGACTCCCTACTAAGCATACAGTAGCACCTGTTGCTATCACATTCGACATTGAACAACTTTGTTTAATTTGATATAAAGCTATAATAGTTCAATTGAGTAATAATTAACTTAAATACTTGGATTGCAATTAGTGACCAAACTAGTTCGATTGAAAATCCATCTATTAGTCCGAAAATTCCAGGTCATTAGGATCTATCAGATTATCTTTTAGATCTACATTAGATTCCTCATGTTATTTTTCCATCTAATAGTTTCAATCGCATCGAACGACTTACATTTTAGGGACGAGATCTAATCTTCACAGATAAAAAGTTCAATGTTTCGGATCGTTTGAAAATGTTTTCAATCTATTACATTTAGGCCCCCAAGTCATCTAGGTGACCTATAACATTAGGCTTGGACCCCCAAGTTATCTTCCTCGCCCTAATTCATAGGTCCTGTGACGTTAGTCACACTACTCATATATAGTAAGGGCTTCACAAAATCTAATATAAATTAATAAATGGGAACAATGTAAGGAAGTGCTTTTAGCCTAGAACAAGATACAAGCTTGAATCATCGTTTATAATTATTCAGTAGTTATGCTGTCACAAATTAATATGACATAATATATTTCTTGTATGTGCATTAAACCGTGCACATTGAAAGCAATGTCACTCAATCCGTTTTTCATTTCACCTCGGAGTAAATTTTGCCACGAAACATCAAGGGCGAAACATTTCGTCGTAGTAAAAGCGGGTAAAAGTGTCCAAAGCGTGCTCAGCTCTTTGTATGAGGTAAACGCAAACAAATCCACGCAGTCTCTCACCGATCAGTGCTTTAATAAACTTCTAAACGTGTTCTCTCCTAAAGAACGTGATAAACTGAGAGGGTGGACGATTACAGTTATAGTTCTCTAACGAACTGTCCCTAACCCAACACGATATTTTTTCTCTGTGTCCTGTTATATTGTGTTAGAACTTTTAAACTTGGAAAATGTAGAAGTGGTCCCACAAAGACGAGAGTCATTCACACTATAGTATATCTATTTATCCACCAGTAAGACCTAAGTAGTTTTACCTTTCGTTCTAAAAATACACTGTTATTCAACAAATCAAAGAGATGTTGTCCAATATATACGGATCGTCGGCCTCTGGAGAGGCTAACCTTATCACAACCGTCTGCAGATACCAGTCCGAGGATCTACATAGCTGAGACGAAGATTACTTCGCTGAAATATACGTACACCTTGCGTGTATATACTGTCACACTATTGCTCTAGGATGCGGCTGTGATTTAAATCTCGCTGCACATCGTTTTTTTGTTTTGTTATAAAGTTCATAGAACGCTTCAATTGTTAGCGCAATAATTTACTTCGAAGGTTACGCAGAGAACAGTTTTACCACCGAGACGAGTAATATCGGTAGTTCACATGTTGAAAGGTTAAGGGTAACCTTCTGAGGTTTGGGACCTAGCACTCTACGCGACAAGTGAAGTGAACTTACTAGAGAACAGAGAAAATTGTAGGGCCTTTGTACACAAGAAAAGAAAAACTCCTAGTTTACGCGGCAATATACAAGTTCGCAATTACCTTTAAGTATATATCCTACGATAAATACAAGTAAGGCGTAAGAATTTTTAAAACTTCACAAACTGATTTTATCGATTTTAATAGATAGGACAAGGGAAAAACCCAATCTCAGTAAACTCAGATATAATATCACGGAATATTCCCCTGATTTACCATCTTGGTTTACCTATTTGAAATCAGATTATATAACACAGACATTTCCCATGACTTATCGAGGGAAAAAATTCCCACAGGCCTCGGCGAACAAAAGATGATGGATGAAACTTATACACGTCATTATAAAAAAGGAAATTGAGAAATATATTCTCAGGGATATAGAACTTTCACGAGTGAAACGCAATATTCTCGGGAAAATGAAAGACAAGGAATCTAGCTGGGAGAAAAGATAAACGTGAACGCAATCTATAGCCATTTTAATGTATTTGAAGCATAAAAGCGATTAGAATACATGGAAGGTTGTAGACTGCAACTTTAATAATTGATTGTTAAAGGTTCACCTTATAATTATGGTAATTTGGTTGCGTTGGACAGACCGGCTATTTGTTTGATACATTCCTAAGGTTTGGAATATAGAGAAAAGTGGTATCAGAATATCGTGTGAACGGCTTAGTGAGTAGGTATATAAACTAGATTTTATACAAACAGGTCTCCATGCACGAACGCTCAAACTGAGGTTCCAATATTCACTAAATGGAACATATCTTCAAGCAGCGAAATGATTTTTGAGAGAGAAAGAATAAATTGGTCGTCAGTGGGACAGGGACAAATCCACGGGTGTAATATACCAATGGTTCGTCAAATCTCAGTCAATAGAGTGCATCGGCGCGTTTGACCGGGGTCGTGGGTTCGAATCCTGTTGACGACCATTTTGTTTTTTCTTGGTCAAAAATCATTTCATATTATATATGTTCCGTTGTAGGCAAATACGCCATACCAAATATGCATTTCTCTTTTAGGCAATGGAATCCCATCCTTAATAATGCAGCTCTGTATTATCGAACTCGGCTTTCGTCTGACGAACCGTGCATATTGGAATGATGTGAAACCCATCAATGAAACTTACAGATTTGAGGTCGTGAAAATCAAACCTTGTTACTGTAACATAATTAAAGTCCAACACCTACCTCGATCAAAAGTTGCCTGTAACAAATTAGTTAATTACGGCAAAATTAGCGGAGACTTCAAAGGCTTGTTTTACGCCCGTCGTGGCGCTCGAAACAACCGAGCCAATCTGTTTTAACACCAATTTAAACCACGTCCCAGAGTGTGCGGTATAGTAAGTTCCCTGTCGAGCTTCTTCTGGGACCACTGGCTAGAGTTGTGTCTCCCTACTGGGTAACTAGACTGTCCCCTTATCGGCGGCGCCTTAGACGAACTGGACAACGTCTACAGGAATAATGAAGCTTATTAACGTTCCTACGGGTGCCCGGTCAAACACCATAATAGGTCATAACACGGGCAAACTGTCCCCCGTCGCCAAATTATATATATGTGTAATTCTTATCAGCTGCGGAAAACACCTTCACTTAAAAATTAGCGAGATTTGTAATGCCCCTATTATCCGATAGAACTGCGAAGAAAAGAAAAACGCATTTCCACAAAAGAATCATCATTGACAATGATGAGATTTGCTAAAAAAGATTTTACCACTATCTATTTTTACCTGAAGATGATTTAGTTTTCTTTTATCTGATATGGGAACCTTTTAAAGATTAGCATTGACTGGCATTATCAAACTTTCACTCTAATCCGCTGACACCACCCCGTCTCCACCCCCACCCCACGGGATGGTGGAAATGACTGCCCTTATATACACTATGTGTCCCTTAAAACACACACAAACAACAATTAATTTGTTGAAGAACACACACCCACTGTCGTTCATTCCATTTGCACTGAAACCTATGGTAGATCACCTCTAATATATGTCAAATATCCTACGTGAACTTATTCTGAACGGGTACCAAATAAATAAATAAATAAATAAAATATTTTACTTTCAAGTAGCGGATATCTTTTTGTGGGATATACATATGATTAACGCTGTAATTCAAATGCACCATGTTAACGCGATGGAACTTAAAACTGGGCCAAATATATATGATTGAAAAAAATTAATAATAATAAAAAAGCTGTACTTTTATGATATTTCTGTATGCAACATTCGAAATAAATGAAAAAAAGAATCAATAGTGTCAGTTGAAGTGTTCAAAGATGGCAACCCTCGTATTTTATGATGATTAAATAACAAGCTGAACGTCCTTGATAAGGCAATATATTGCTTACACTCTTAAAATGAAAGTGTTGTATTAAACATTATAAATGTCAGAGGGGTGACAACAGTATTTTAAGTGTTATATTTATAACACTCTCAGAAAGCGTTGACAAAAGTACGTTATGTTGCTACCAGGAGCAATTTAACACTTTACAATGCTGAATTTAACACTTGTGAAGTGTGGTATTGCTCCTGATACAGCAGGTACAATGTTGGATATAACACTTTTTTCAACACTTTCTGAGAGTGTTACATATATAACACTTTATATAATGTTGTAACTCCTCGGACATTTATAATGTTAAATACAACCAGTTTCATTACGATTGCATTAAATAGATCACACTGTATCTATATCACTTATTGTGTTTGCACAAACAATTTAATGATAAGATCGATACAACTCTAATGTTCTTACTATGCTGCCGAGATACAATATGGCGGAATACTCAAATTCAGCCAGATCCTTAATTCAGCCAGATCCTTTTTTCATCAATTCCCCAGTCTTTCCATCACGCGCATTACTGATTATTGAATATTCATTAACCGAGTTCCCAGATTGCTTTTCCCTGTCGTGACGTATAATGAATGCCCGTTATTGGTGCACGCTAGTCTTGTACGTACGATAATCTTATATTTTTAAATATATGTTAAACTGCACCCAGTGCGACGCAACAAAATAATTTAGTAAGTAAATAATTATATTGTTATTAATACACATCTAGCTCTGTTCAAATTCAACTAAAATTGTCAACTATTACGTTTTGTTTTGTTTTTGTTAAAATAATTGTCTATAATAACATCGGTAAATATAGAGCTTACGGGTGATAATTGAACTTTCTGACCCCCATTTATGCATTTTTATTTTTTATTACAATAATTGATTACATACACTAAACTCAGCGAATGTATAGTAGGCTACCTTGGGTCTAATGGGTCCAAGGTAGTAATTAGGTTCGATACCTTTCTGGTATATACATAAAATTATATAATTTTAAATATATATATATTTAAATGCACCTGGAGACATGCAACAACAATGTAGGGTTGACAAACAGTCAAAGCATACAATTACACCGGTTCACGTTCGTGTAGGGCATATGTGCATGATATGACTCTCCTCATACTACGTGGGAAGATTCGAAAAATCCAGATTAGGTCGTTTTGCAATTTGATTAGAATCAGATGTACAAAAAACGCTCCCCATCTTTATTTGTCGCTCGGGCACATCTGTGTTCAACAGTCCCGTACTATATGTTCTGATTATTGACCAATCACAGCGCTTGACCGCGATTTAAGGGTGTATGTTTGAAATTTCAGGGTCAGCTCACAAATGCGTGGGGAAGACAGGTCGACATCGAGATATGTTGAACAGAGAAATGTGTCCTAGAATTGACCGAAATATGTAGATCTCATTAATGTCATTGAAATAATATCATCATGGTAAAAACTAAACTAAATACACCGTTCGACTGTCGCCCCCTTCGCTATAAAGTGAGGAGGGTCAGACGTGTGACTTTGATCTGCTGAGAGCTGGTTTTGAACACGGAAATCCGTACCTTGGTTCCAGATCTTAAATAAGCGACATTTATAATGATGTTATTTTTTTAACATCTGATTGTAATCAGATTTAACGGTTTCTCTAGATAGGCTACTCTATAAATAGGGTTATTCCCCTTCTTCTACTTGAGGCGCATTGGTGCAGCGAACTTTCGGTAAGTACCGAAATCCCACGTCAATTTCGTAAATTATAATTTATTGTAGCCTAATAATATACTCCCGGGTTATCGAGTGCATTTGGGAAATTTACTAATATCGCGATAGTTTTCCGAATCACTTATTAAAAGTTTCTTTGAGGAGGGTGATTGCTTACCGGAAGCAGATTTCCATACATTCTATCTTAAAGAACGGCATTGATTTTTGGAGCGTCATACTCATTTCGGGAAGGGCCTGAAGTTCCCACTCCCAGGAGATGGAGCAGGGCATAAATAGATAGCTTATTAAAGTACCCGAAATTGCCTATCCGGCAGTAGGGTCGTGGACAGCGTTGGATCGAAAATAGTTTTGTTCGCATTAAAATGGTAGCCTATGAATTAGCTATTTTCACCCAAAACCTTTGAGTGGCATGGAGTTGACAAAGCTTTAACCGAAATTATATGGTTCAAAACTGGGTTCGAATTTACATGAAGAAATTATTATCTGTATAATTCGATTTAGTATTTAAGTAGAGAAATTAGTTATATGCCAAAATGTCTAATCGAGACAATACGTCTCTTTTTAGGCTGCAAATCAATGCTGTTAAAAGTGAGGCAGATAATACACATATCACATTGTTGTCATAGTTGTCACAATATACCTCTAAAATACATGACATGTTTAATATGTCAGGCGGAGCTATTTTATATTTCAACTTTCTGAAATACCACTGAGAGGATCTGACGAGTCAGCTACCGGTAAAACTATCAAATGATAATGTATATATCTGAGTTGACTTGCAGTGACGGCTCGATATTTTCTCAATTAGTTTCACTGATTCAAGAGTGGAAATTCACCCATTAAATCTAGCGAAATTCATTCAATCGACTTGAGTTAATTTTTGTTAAAGGTAAAAATTATTTCCCCCCAGAAGAGTTAAGTTCACTCGAGTCGAGTAAAATTTTTCACTCAAAAAATAAAGTGGGATCAATAAGTAAAATTTCATTCAAGTTTTGTGTTTAGAAAATACGAGTGTACAACGTGAATATGCTTTTCTGGTTTACTACTCGCATGGATATATCTTCTCAATCAGTTTCTTAAAAAACATGTTTCTTGAATAATTAAAGAGCCAGAATACAGCATCTAAATCGGAACTGCGAGTAAACTCTAGATCATTTGGCTTTCCGTTTAATTCGTATTTATTTGTAAAATTTATATATCATGGATGGATGAAACAGTTTGTGTGCCGGTGTATAAGGTAAGTTTGATAAAGATGCTGTAAGATTGGAATGGTTCAGTCTATTTTGAAGTTCCAGTTTCACCTGTTTCAACATATTTCTTACAGAAATTTATCAAATTATGCAAAGAGAATAAATTTAACCATGTGTTCAACCTTATAGGTTAAACCTTTAGGGTTTTGATCCCACAGCAAATAAACGTATGGAGGTCTATCAGTCAAAGCTTGTACACATTTTCAGCTACATGAATAGAGTCAGGTACAATTTAGTTTCACGATTTAAAGAGATACTGTTTCTTTAAACACTTGAGTTCTTTCATCTGATATGGGCTAAATAACAATGCTAAAAGGAAGTACGAAATTTAAGGTCCGTGTAAGGAAAGATCCTCTCTCAGCTCCTATTATACGATGTAACATTAAAGGTTAGAGGTTAAAGGTGTATGATACAAAATAATGAGTCCCACGACATTTTAAAAATCACGAATTGAAAAAAAATGTAAGAAATAGCTTTCTTAATTCGTAAGCATTAAGCCATAATTGATGTTATATAGGCTAAGACAGTTAAATGATGAATAAGTGGCGTTTCGACAGCGGTCAATATCGAAAAAAAATATGTGCCAAAAGAAAAAGATTTATATCAGGTGATATCAGTGAAGATAATAATAGCTATTAAATCGCAAAGGAAACGCAGGTCCCGAATAGTTACGACGACTTCATGTTCCAATTCCTTCTTGTTTGCTGCCACTGGTCTCACAGAAAACTAAGCATAATTTAACCTACAAAATTTGTATTTGGCAGTGTTTATGAGGAATTATAAAAAGGAAAACATAAAAATAAACATAGCCTTTTGCTCCGGCCCGCGACCGAACAGAATTCGAAAATACAATACGTTGTACCTGGAAATAGCATATTTAACAGAAAACGGCTGTTTTAAATACTATTTCCGGATACCATCGTGTTCTTCAATTCCATATAAAATAACCGGCACTACTCATTTATTATACCCCATAATCTTCCATCCAAATAAAGGTAGTAATAGTTCGTATAATGTATGGTAAATTGATGTTATGTTAACTTTTGAGATTTGTTCAACACGCATGTCATAAAACGGTGGGTACGGCATAAACGAATATCTGCGTCTCACCTACAGTAATACGCATGTAACATGATTTAAGTTGTATCCCAGGACTCGCGAGCTTTGTTGTTGACACTGGAATTGAAACAGGAGATATCGGACATTTGATCGCTGTCTCGTTGTCCAACAAAAGCGCCGAGAGAGAAAACGGACGATGGGTGTTTCAAGATTTCTTTAAATTACCAGTTATTATTGAACATGAGCAGTGATACCGTGAAACTAAATAAATCGTTAGCCATGCACGATAAGTCCCGCGAGAAATACATGCACCCTTTCCAAGAAAAATTGCGACGCGCGATTTTATATTAAGGTCAACCCATTCATTAAAGATCCGACACGGTGTAACCGGGCATACAACACACGGTTCGTCCCTTAGAAGTTTGTATATATATAAATAAAACACCTTACCTCAAGCATTGCCTGTATATATATCCAGAAAATATATCTCAATAGTCAGCTACTAGAGGGTACGTCGCATTTGGAAGAAGCTTTGTAAGTTGTGTTCGGTCCGAGCATGAAAGCTATAGTTAGGGCCTTTCTGGTGTCTAGAATAGCGTACATCTCGTGAACGTAAAGTGACAGGTCCCGCCCCTGAGCTCATCCCTCAGTCACACCCCGCGCCTTTAAGGATGCCGCCGGTTTTTCTTTCGGGCCAATCGGCAGGGGTAATTACCGCTTGATTGATTGGTGTAAATGCTCAAGCGACCCCGGTCTCTGTGTCGCTTTACATGGTTTATACCGTTTATAGAGTGCTCTCTTCAACTATATACCGTACATAAACGACTCAACTATGATCAGGACCGTCTGTGAATCCCTAAGAGTTCGTTTACAGCGGAAAATAATTCACGACAAGCGTTATAAAACACGGAAATGAAACTCCAGACTCCAAATCGTCAGTTTGAGGGCGCGCGCGCGTTTCACCGTAACGTGTCGTCTGCTCCTGATTAGTGAAGATTCAAAGACAGCAGACGATAATTAGGAAAGGGCCGATAAAGCCAAGATCTCGCGCGACTTTTATATCCTTCACACAAATATATGCCTAGTGAGGGTCAAGCTCGTGTAATAAAAAGACAGATGCGAAATTATGACATAGAGAATACCACTATACAGGTAAACTTCAACGATGAGCCCACTTGATAAAGAAGTTGACTTTGAATGAATTGGAAAGTCACTTTGTTATACATTAGCATTTAGCCCGGTATTAAGCCCTTGTCAAGAACAGCAGAAGTTTTTCAGAATAAAGATGTGACCGGGAAATTCAGGGGGACCTACTTGAAAAAGAAGCTTTTGAACAAAATAGAATATCACCTTTAGGCTACTCACTTCCATTGTCCAGATTCGTCAGCGAACGAAGATATATATGGCATGGACATTCAAAAGACATTACCCACTTCAGAGAGAATCTTTCGTCTGCATTGCTTTGGTCAAGAGCAACAGTCCATCGTCCATGAATAACGTAAAATAAATGACACGTGGATTTAGAAAAAGTGACCCACTTCAACAAGACGTTCACTTCGAACAATTGTTATCGGTCCATATCGTCCGAGACTGAAGAAGTTTGTCATAGTGATTTAGAAGACATGATCCACTTCAGAAAACGAGTTTAATCCAAACAAAATAGAAGACCACTTTGCTAGAACAAGATAACAGTGGGGTTTGTCGTCTGAGATTGAAATGTAAGAAGATGTGACCGAATTTAAGAAAGAAAAGAAAAAAAAAAAAAAAATCGAACAAATTCAATCTGATTAAAAACAGATTAAGAAACCGATTCTTTAAATAGAATTGGTTTCTGGGTTTTAATCAGATTGGAACATAATGGAAGCCATTTTATGTATACGAAAGTTACATGCTATAAAGTGCAAAGATGCACGCTCTCTTAAATAATCAGATTGATATTTCTATCTTTTGGAGCCTTTGGAAATGTCAATCTATAGACTGAAGTGGGGGGGTTCTACTTTAGATTGAAAAATCAATCTCATAGTTTTTAATAATCATGGTGGACCTTTCAACCTAAATGGATTTTTTAATCGGAAAATGGTTAATAATTTGGTACGATTGGAATCTGGGAGAAGATCCAAACCAAGATTGTAAAATCCAGATGGATTTTCAATCTAATTAATTGAGAGAATTGGGGGTGGGGCGGAGGGGGTGTTATCCACCTGTAATAAAATATTTATTTATCATGTAATTATATACAAAATCATCAAAAATGCCATTTGTGTTTTATTTGTTGGTTCACGAGTTATGATGACGACGAACCCAAGTAGAAAGAGGGGGAAAACATATGTAATATTAAATAATAATAATAATCTCCAGGGTATAGGAATTGCTCTAAGTGATCTGTATATTGGCAGCATGTTTTAGCATGCCCTCTAGAGATCAGTCAGATATCATAGATTCGTGGTCATCTCAAGTCAGTTTTACCCTTTCAATAAATTGTTCCTAGAAACATAGCTGTACTTTTTTGATAAACAAAGACAAACCACAAGGGGAAGATACTGGATCAGAAAAGAAAAAAAAGTACTGGAACAGAAATATTTTTTCGGCTTTCTGAAAAAATATAGCCAGGAGGGATCCGTGAGCCAACAAATAAAAAACAAATGACATCAGGGAAAATACAATTTTCGGTCCAGCGTATATACGCGAGGATCATTATTAGCACGGCAAAATGCGATTTTGGTGGTAGCTGCCACAGAGAAAGGTGATGACAACATCACCAGTAGTGATGACAACATCACCAGTAGTGATGACAACATCACCAGTAAAATGAAACGAGTCAGAGCCATCACTCTTTCCCATCATCACCTTTATTTGGCGACGGCCTAGCAAGATCACTTAATGATTATCATCCTTTTTAGTGAGGAGCCATTTTCGTCACCATTATATCGGCGAAAACCATCACCATTTTCACGAGACGAAATTACCTCATCACCAGATCACATCACCAGGTCTCATCACCAATAGAAGGTGACGGGCCATCACCATTTTTTGGAGTTGTTTATTGCATAAGAATTACATTTGATTGATTGCAAAAATCATGATCATCCTTGGTTAACGTCCTTTACGTTAAAACAGCCATTTCACGTGTCAGTTTGACAATCATTGCCTATAACCGCTACATGACTCACGATTTACTCACAGATAGAGACGGAGTCTGTTCGTGAGTTAAATACAAGCCGATAGGAGCTCGGGTTATGGCTAAAATTAACACCGATAAATTAAATGTTAGAATAGATAATCGGTCGATATCGTGGAGAAAATCTGTACCGCTGTCAGTCATGATGATCAACTTCCTAAACGTTCTGACAGAGCCCGCTACGTGCGCACCCCCGTGCCAATTCCCGGTCGTTTTATTCCCATCCGCCCGTTCGAAAGCACGTCCTTTCCGACAGAAGCTTTCCTGGTGAGAGAGGCCGGTTAGAAAGCAAGCGAGCAACCCGACATGGCCATGATATGGGATAAAGCGACGAGACGACTTCAGGAGGAAAAGTACACGCTACTCCATTTCCCGTCACTCCGTTTAACCGAGCCAGCTCTTCGGATTTTCTGATTATTTCTCGCGTTTCTATAACAAAACTAACTGAAGACTCTGACAGACTATAGGGTGTATTTTTAAACCGCGTCTCCTTTAACAGTTTAGAGGAGAGAAAATAGCCTAAGAGGCCCAGGCGTGTTCGAGTTACGCCCCGACGCAATAGACAATACCGAGAATTTTTCCCGTAACAGGACTTGAAAGAGCAGACCTCCTTGACTTACCACTCCCTATGTTTTGTCGAGGACTCTTAAACCGCGATACCTCTTCACAAACTGAATTGGAGAACCTATTCACTCTGTGTGTTTAAAGCAAACGTATACAGCGGTATTCGCGTGGTGCTTTATTACTATAAGCGCATGTATATTTGTACTTGCTCTCCAAAGCTAAAAGTCAGTACTTGGACCGCATTAAAACAAGTATAATTTTTCTAGGCCAGAAATAACCAGTAATTGTAAAATAAAGAAAGAAAAGTATAAGAAAAATCAAAGTTGAGAATAACAAGATATGAAAATTATGGTGTGGTCTACTACACATAGACAGCAAGCGTCAGACCCGACATTCAATATTCACTCGTCGCCCTTAACCTTATTTGACCTGGGCGATTTGGGGTGTACCGCAGCCTTGGGGGTGGGGGCGGAAAGTGCCCCCCCCCAGTATATTTTCGCTATCGCAAAGACTAAAGAGCTGGAACTTACCACACTACATCTTTGGGTCAAGCTCTACAAGAATATGTATTAAAAAACTCTAAGATGGCCGCCATGATGACGTCATTTTCAAAAAGAGCATTTTTGGACGATTATTCGGTCAGAATTTTCGATTTTTTTTTAATTTTTGGTTTTTCCTCGAAAAAAAATGCATGATAAATTAGTAAATAATAATCTGATATGAAGTAAAATATGTTGTACTCACTTTTTCATGCAGAAAAGCAACAACAAAAAAATAGGCGCAAAATGACCCTAATAAGATAATCTTTAAAATCACGAAGTTTCAGCTCTAAATGTTTTGTCGTTCCGGAGATAGGAGCGAAAAAAAATCCTGAAATAGTTATATCAATTAATAATCATTCATTTTATATGTATATGTATTGTGGGGGTCACCGCAGCTTTAGTTATGAGGTGCATGCTCGTGTAACTGGGTTTTATCTACAATCTAAGAAAATTACTTACAAATTACTTACTGGAATTAGCATATTGTATATCTGATATGCAATAGCCGTTTTGCTATATTTGTTTTATTTCAATATTTGAGTGTGAAAATTTTAACCCAGATATATATATATATATATACATTTCTCCACCGAGCAACATTAGAGTTCAGAATAACCATATATGTTTCCACATTTTCTGTTTTGCATGTGCATAGTCAAATTTAGCGATCAACAGAAACGAAGGTTAATGGAACATGTTGTTTTCATCACAAAACACAAACGAATTAATTTTGCATTAATTGACTCTGCAAAGTGACCGCCTTGTCAATTTCGTCTGTGTAAAGTTGTTTCGTGAACGTAACAAATCGGTTCGAGGGTATAAAAGTGTCCTACAGGGCATCGGTGCAGTGCTGGAATTCTTAAACATTAACCGCTTTATTTAGTTATTGCTCATGACGGAAAACAGTTCGATTTCATTTACATTTATCAAAACTATAATTTCCATAACTAACAGGATTTATGATATATCGAGTCGTTGGCTGTTAATAGTCCTCTAAACCGCTGTCCTTCATATCAGCTTTTTTCTGGCGGAGTAATGAACCGAGAGTGAAACCAGACCGGCGAAGATTAATTTACAAGAATTTGGCAAGAACTTAAGGGGGCACTAGTTTTACCCCTAATTGAATCGCACATGCCGCAGAAATGGAATTTTGCTGCAGTCGGCCAGACGTAAACGTCAGACGGTGAAATATTTCTAACCATTTGTTATCAATACGCGTCTGGCGTCGGACGGATCACTGCATAATGCGGTTTTCTGAAGTGGTGCTTGATTAACGCTGTTTTCAGCGCTCGCGGAGAAAAACAATGATGCTGAAGAGTTAAGGGGGTTCGCTTTTGAATGGGGATAACAAGGGCGCGGCAGAGTACATAACACTATACAACTGGCACGCTGTCTGAGGGAAGGGTCTTTGGTTCGGGCTTAATACCCGATCCATTCAATCCCTTGCCAAAATTGAAGGCAAGACAGCGTAAAACACGCATGGATGACTAGTCGTGAAAACTGGGGGCTAACATTATTTGGTTAATCAAAGAGAGAAAAGCTACTGGAGATATTTAAAACGAAGGTGAAGACTCCGAAAAAGCGGCATTCTGGTTCCCCGCTGTGTCAAAACGCTTCCAGCTGTCCGGCACCATTGTTCAGAGATAAATAGATCGCTCGTCAAGGGATCACCGCTCTTCTTATATACACCTTAAGAATTCAGACACCTTTCCAGTTCGTCCCAGTTTCTTAGCCATCACAAAAGTCACCTGTTTATGGTCCGTTTATAAGCATAACTACCCCCTTAGTTCGCAAAAGCTCCCCCACAGGTACAAATCTTCCCGGAGCATTTGTATTTCAGCGCGATTCAAAAAAAGAAATGGCCGGCTCAATGGGAAGTCCGACAGGGTTGTCGCCTTATCTCGCGCAATCGGCGTGAAATAGCCGCTGGCTGCACCGATTTAGAACACCCCTCGTTTGTAAAAGAACGCAGATTTATCAAGATTGCGGGAAGGGATATGTCAGTGGGGATAAATGGGGCCTAAAACTGTCGAAAAACATTGCGGCAAAATGTCTAACATGGTAATGGCCTAACGGGTCAATAGTGCGAACAACCGAAGACATTAGTTGCCTTTCAGTCAGTTTCAATGGTACACGATTTGGAAACAATTTTGCCCATCCCTCCCGGAACCTTAAGCAAAATGTCCCGTGATGTTTTTGTGTATAATTTCGCTTTCGGTTAATTCTTGTGTCCTCTGGTGTTTGTATTATTCGCAATATTTCGTCACACAGAAAATCGACTTCTTACAAGAAAGAAATTAAATTCTTGTACGTTATGTAATTCGCGATCGTTTGATTAAAACGTACATTTATGGGTTGAACTTGGCTTGGGGCAGGAAGGTGTTTCCGCAATAAATAAGGCATTAAGGGGCATTAAGGGTTAAAATTATAACAAAACGTGACAAAGGTGACAACCTCTTGACGAAAGCTCTTAACGATGCCATGTGCCACGATCACTTTAACCCTTCCTCCTCCTAGAATCATTAATAGGCTTCAGCCGTAGGATAAGTATGTCTCAAAATTAGCTTAACGTGTTAACTTACAATTTATGGTTTTCGTGGTGTAGTTTATTTCAGCATGGCGCATCACTGACACCAGCTTTGTGCGAAAAAGAATGAACAACATTTAATTTGTCTTCAAAAAAAAGATTGGGTTGGAAAGATTTGATTTCGTAGAGTGACATTTTCACTCGTGATGGCGCTCGGATTTAAATAGAGAACGTAGTATAGTTATATAAAATTTTACCTTTGGCAAAGATTCAAGGAACAAAGAAAACTTTAGTACGCCTGAATATATAATAATTTAACGAGAAACGTCTGCAGGTGCGATGTTTCAATGAACTCTGATGTCATAACACGTTTTGAAGTTTGAGTATAGGTATAAACAGCAATGTGATAAACGTTTGTTTTTCCGGATAATTATGATTATTTTGTATTTCTATTATTCCATGAATCTGATAAACTAACATGGCATAGTTATACGATACTCCAAATGAGCCACACGCATATTGTATACAGCGTGATCACATTATAGGCAAATATTCTTTCAATATATCATTCCTCTACTAATGCTGTCCTTGAGAAAATTCACAAAAATTATCTGCTCAATTGTAAACTTATCATTTCCATTATTATCATGATCTGCACGACGAGTCCAAATATTTGTTAATAAATTGATGAGAGGGGAGGTTGGGGGTGGATCGCTGATCAGTACTCTCTCTTGCCCGGCGCAACCTCTTCCTCGCCCCCAATCCGCCCATATCAGTGACAATATATTACCCAGCTCAACGAGATGGCGAGGAAAATGGCAATGGTAGCAAGCAGCGTTAATAATTTCAATTCATTTGCGGAACTGGATTAGAATAATTAATCGCCTAGTTTAACCTAGGCAACAATTAAGATGACTAGCACGCCCATGTTATCTTAAATAAGTTACAGAATTATATTAATGAATTATTAGTAATAAATACGGCAGTAGAACTAAAATGATAACACAATAATAGTATCCTGATAATTAATACTAATTAACTAGTATAACATAAACCAGATATAAAATCACAGACATTACTCAGAGCAGAAATTGACTATTTATATTTTACATTTACCAATGTGACCCTATATAATATAATTAAAACAATATGAACCTTATCATATTTCTTGAAGTGAATGTAAATATAGATTCTTTGTCTGATTTGGAGAAACGAACATACACATAGAAGACAGGTTATTGAAATTACCGATAATTTGTATTTTACATCATTCAAAAGCAACTATATATAGATAACAGACCTTTAACAATAGGTTGGCTTTTTTAGTCCACGTCTGTTCACATACTCCGAGCAAAGATGTAACTATTTTCAACGTTTTGTGAACGTTTGCTCGTATTAATCATCGAAAATGTAAGTAAAACTTTCCCGAATAGATATCAAACAATATAGGCCAGTATTTCCTGCTTAACAAGCTTACAAAAAATGGTCGCCGCATAGAATCATAAAGTTGGTTTTTTTGCACCATTTTGCTTATCTTGGTCCTGAAACTATTTTGCATATATATCTGGTTCCACCTTTATGTCGAGAACAGCGAAACTTTCAAAACGCACACGCCAAACATTTTCGGAACTGACACCACATTATAATGCCTCAGCAGAAATTAACATCGTTCATTACAACGCTAAATTAAGGAACTTCCAGATAGAATATACGATGAATTTAAGAGGTCTTGTATTTCTGGTTGTCTATTGAAAGTTCGCAGAGGTTATATCAAAAACGATTCGAATTAATGCAGAACTTTTTAGACTGAAAGCTGTATCATTTTTTTTATATAACCCCATGAATTTTCGATATATCTGAGAGTTAAACAATCTTATAAAAGATGAGAATGAAATTTAATACTTGAATTAACCAAAGAGTTCATATGTGACAACGGACGATATATTCGATTCTCGCGTGAAAGTAAAAATATCAAAGACGAAAAAGCGTGCAACGCGTTTCCAGACCGAGAACTTACCGACCTCGCAAAAAATATGAATGTAATAAAATGTCACATAAAATGAAATCAATGACTTGTATGAAATATTATTCAGGGCGTTTAACCAAAAAAGAATTTAAAAAACGAGAAAAAGTTTTGAGGAGTACCATGTTTGATAGGTTTAAAAGCTCATAAATTGCCTAAAGTAGTATTTATGCCTCCCTATAATAAAAGTTATGGGAAATATTTAATTAATAGGGACGCGTCTATGACCATCTGGGTCTATAATGAGATATTATTGTTTCGCTTTTTTCTTCTTAAATTTCATTAGCGGGCGAAAGTGTGTTTGAGAAAAACTCCCGAAAGAATCATTCAAAAGCCGCAACGGTCTACTCTTCCAAATCGTCTCGAAGCTAACCGTCACGACAGTTGCTGCACCGTGTGCTGTTAGCCGCGCGCAGAAGCTGGAAGACTATGATGGTAATTTATTGCGGACCGGGAACTGGAGAAAGTCGCATGGGGTCTAAATCTTGTATTTGGAGCCCCCTAAATCGGCTCTATCAGGCTACATTCAATCATGTTTAATGACTGTTATTATCTCCCGCATTGTCGGCAATGGGCAATGTCTGCCGATGGGAGCTGAATTTCGGAAGAGCTCCGAAACAGCAAAGCACAGAGGAAAATTGGACAGTTCCATCGATAATATTCCGGTTTTTCAAGTCAACCTTCAACTGATGGCCGCCATTAAAGCTCCAAATCAGAGTCGAGAGAGGGGTAACTTTTTAGCGGGGTGATTTACGCGTGATTTCCAAACAAAAACATTATACAGTGTCACAATTAGAGGCAATAAACCCCACTTATAGGATCTCGACTTACATGAGCGCTTGTACTCTATAGCTGATACGGACGAGACGTCTAATTTATAGTGCCGGATGAACGAAGAGCGCTGGTTGTCACTTTTTAGATCATATACCGGGGTACGATTCTGACGTTGACCGAAGTTTATCGGATGATCATCGTGTGTAATAATTTCGGTATCAGGTTTAGAATTTACAAATACAAGCGTCAATTCGACATTCAGTAGCCAGTATAGTCGTCCATAAAAAAAGAAAAATTCTGCGTCTATAATCGAATGACTTTTTTCCATAAGACAATATTAAACACCAAAATCCAAGCCGACATCATATCATATCAACATAAAAATACACCGGCAAAAATGCACCATGCGTGATAACTCGTTATTTTACGCAAGGTTAGTGTGGGAAAGTTAACCGTGCGTAAAATCACGATTTAGCACACATATGAAAACATTATTTCTATTTTATTGAACTACACAAATTGATTATCAACAAAGATTACAATGAAAGGTTGAAAATAAATGTAAACTTTGACAACATTTCTTCCCTTTTTTGAAAAAAAAACTTGTCCGCTGATGTTGTTCATCACGTGGTGCCCACAATCTTTCTTAGATATGGGTATTTTCACAGAACATTTGCTAGGCGAATATTTGATGAGTTTACACAGGACTGGTATAATATGATGTTCAATTCCATCTAATCATAAATTGGATACTTACACTCAAAAAGGGGTATCGTTTAGAAAAGTACCGGTACCTAACATATAATTTGCCTAAGCCAGAACCTATGTTAATCACAAACCTTAGAATAAGCAACCACATATTAGAAATCGAATCTGGCAGATACCGAAAACCATACATTCCAAGAGAATTGCGTACTTGTCAGTACTGTGTTGGCTCTGTTGGGGATGAAATTCATTTTGTAATGATTATGTTCTGCTCCAACAATGCAGATCTCAGACATTCACTATTCCGGAATTTATCCATCGATGTTCGGAACTCCATGTATCATATTCAAAAGGTATTCACTAAACTTCTACTGTGTGACACATTTAAGACCACCAAACTCTTCGCAAAATTTATCACTGAGAGTTTTAACAGGAGAAGTCCTTCCAGATGATAGCACTGGCTGTGAGATATCTTGTTACTCACGTTTTCACTTTGTATCATTATTATCTTGTAGTAAACTCAACTATTGTGTTTGATATGGTTTCTCGGCCATAACCAATGTGAATTGTGTTAGTGCCAATAAAGGAATTGAATTGAATTGAATTGTGGGAAGAATCCTGAGTATAGCGTATGCGAATGATACGTATCACATGCGTGACATCCCATACATGTATCACATATGAGTTTCATATGAGATACATATGTGTGAATTATAGTGATTCACGTGTGGTGATAAAATATAGCAATGATTATACCAACATTAACCTGTAAGTTCAAGTGAAAATATTCCATGGCAAAAGTAACAACTGGAAAATCTTCACATGTCGGACGTCACTCGAATCATTGTATTCAGGATTTATTTTTCATTTTTTACAAAATATATTTCTCACACGCGTGTCTCATGCTAGGAAAGAATTGCATGTGTTACGTGTTTTCTGGAATATAAATAGATCAGAAATTCAATAAAAAACGGAGGAGGGGCGGGGGAGGTCATCAAGGTTTTTTGACACATTTCTATCTGTTTGATGAAACTAGAACGGGACCCATACGGAGGTCAGTGTGCGCGGGATGTATATGGGGGTGTCTTGGGAGGAGAGAGAGGAGAGAGAGGGGGGGGGAGGCGCATGGCTGTTACGTATTTGGTGCTCTATTATTTGGACATGCACGACAGATGTCCACGTCTTTAGTGTCGGGTGGATCGGTGAGAAAAGTAGCCCGTCAGTCCCAAGAATGCATTAACTTCAAAGGAAAGATGAGGTTGGCATATGTTATATTTTTCAGGGACATGTTCATTAAAAGGTTTTAGATCCGACCTCATATACCCGGTATATACTTAAATCAAGTTATGTGGACCATTCGCCTACAAACTATCCGGATGCCTGACGCGTCATTTTAGTCTTCTTAACTTGTACACCGATGTTTCTAATTTTAACGTGTGTTGAACGCCGTCAGGGGTTCAACAAAACCAAAAGAGTGTTGAAACACTGTTACTTTTGAACAGCTTTTTCTTTTCTAATCTGGAACATTTCTGTTTATTGTGTATGTCTCAATGTTTCGTGCCCCCTCATTTATTTATTCAATATCAGATCTTCTTTCTTATGAAAATCTATTTTAATATTACAACAGTTTTGTTGACATTTTAATCTGAGAATATTGGAATTATGGACAGGATCTTATCTTCGAAGATTAAATTGTTGATCTTTGGGTTCGATAGGAATTATTTTCAATCTAATCTATTAGATTGAAAAATAGCAGAATTAATCTAATGTAGACTGAAAAGTCAATCTTTTAGATCTTAATAAAATGAGATTTTCAGTCTAATAGATAACCAGATTTTCATGTCATCGTTCGTTCCGTCAATGTAGGAACGAACGGAGATATCTAATAGATTGGTTTCCAGTAGAAATAAATTGGTCACTAATTCCAATCTAATTCTTTATGAGATTATCCATATTAACTTGGGATGAATTTTATACACAAAAGAGCTCATGTCCAATCTCCACAAGCAAGGGAAAGTCAATTTGAAATCTATATACTCAAATCTCTTAAATTAGATTATTTAATTTATTTAAGAAGAAATATATTGATAGAAGTTCGTGCTATCTCATTATTTTATATTGTGAGATATAATTACGAAAGGATGTGTGATTTTCATATACATAATAGTACAAGAATATTTCATATATAGATAACTATAAGTATTTTGAAAAAAAAATGAGAAACGAGAATTTATTTAAAGTTGTTTTTTGGAAGAACTATAACTATACCGTCATTGGAAACAACACCGGACTCTACATAACAGCTCGAGCTTGCCGCAATTTGTCGATATGATTTCGACCACATCTCGGAAATGGGCGAGATGTCCCGAAGCCGGCGATTTAACTTGATCGCACAGTAGGATCATGCGGGAGATAATTCTAGTCTGTATAACGGAGGGGCGGGTGTCAAAGGGCGGTGAGGGAGTTCTCAGGGAGGGATTTGGGCGGGAGAGTGTAGGCGTGAGAAGGCGGGGTAGGGAGGAACGGTGGGTCGGTCCCCCCTAATAAAGCCGTTCTCAAGGCTAATAAAAAACCTACATTATGATAAGATCAGGGAGTTATTAGTCCGTCCCACCACGATGAGATCAGTTTTGAATGGTCTCATTATATGTTGAAATATCGAATTGAAGGCTTCAATTGAAACGATACGGACATATTTTCCTCGCAACAAGCACATCTTTAAAATACAGAAAATTACATGTTTATTTAATTTTTAACCAAAATCATTTTTTTTTAATAATCCCGAAACCGAGAAAAACAACAACAGAAGATATATAGTTAAATACTTAGTGTATACAACAGCTTAAAGTAAAGAAGTAACAGCCTGTCAAAGCGACATTTCAGGAGTCCTAAGACATGATCTGGACCACTGTACGGATTCCAGAATCCGTTTTAATTGAAACCTTCATTACGGTAAGCTCTTTAAACTGATGAAATATTTACATTATTAGATGTGATAAATATTTAAATCGACGGATATGCCGAAACTGGGACACAGGAAAACTATAGCTTATTGAATCCTGAGTATGTTCTATATAGGCCATCAATTCTTTCAGAAAATGCTAAAAATAGTTTGCCTATGAAAATACATTTTGTCGGTCTATTTTCTTGTGACAATTTGAAAAGAAGAAAAATTATGCCCATGAATGCGTAGAAATATCAAGAGGGGTGCATTTTGCGTATAATGAGCGTTTATTAGAAAAATGTTTTAATGACAATATAAAAAAAATCTACGACAGCAAATATGTCAAAATTTGTAAAAAATATGAAGAAAAAAAATTGTTCCGTTTCTCTCGGCGGGTGTATTTGAAATACCCATTCTTCGGATTGTTCGGGTGAGCGCTATGACACGCGGTTTACATGAAAATCTGTGTCAAATCTTGAAAAGGAACATGATTTTTATCTGTTGGATCTATCCAAACTATTTCGCTCGCTGACCCGAGACGACTTCCCAACAGCTGATAAAGATCTGCCACCGTGGCCAAGCGAGTTATTGGAACCCCGGCGTCTCATTTTAAAGGTGTTAAATGCATTTTGATGTTTGTTGTGTGGAGGTATTTTGTAAAAGAAGACAGCGTCGATTAATTGCTTTTTAAACTCTTCAACTCTTTCGTTGCTACATTATAATCTAAATAGACTTACACACATAAACAAAAGTTGTTTATTTGAGACAGACGTTTGTCCAATTTAGCAACCCACAAATTGCGACAAACATAAAAATGTGTCGAATTCATTTAAAATTTGTTGATCAAACACAAAGTTTGTGTTAATTTAACACACGAATAAATAGGGCACGAGCCGATTTATGGTGGAGATATCACAATTTGCACTTACAAGCGGATTCTGATGGATACAATGGTATCACTTGGTGATTTTCCTCTATCCGCAAGTGAACTCAGAAGTAAATGAGAAACTTTCAAAATTATATTTCAGCTCTCACTATCACATTGCAGAATGGTATCTCAAATTGAGCTAAGATTTTAAGACAAACCTGCTATGCTCTGTTAAGCCTTGTTAAGCCTAATGCTAGAAATCTACCAGCTGAGTGGGATGCGACTAGTTCCCCGAACAGCCAATTTTTTTCGCGGTTACTTCCGTTATATTTAATGGAATCTCCATCACATGCGGAGCGATATACGATGCTTACCGTATACTGTTCGGTCTTTTTTCGGCGAAGTACAGAGAATGAGGTCATTACGGAGAATGGTGTCATTATGGAGAATGGCGTCATTTCGGAAAATTGTGTCATTACGGAGAATGGTGTTTTCACAGAGAATGGAATCATTACGGAGAATGGTGTCACTACGGAAAATGGTGTCATTACGGAGAATGGTGTTTTCACAGAGAATGGTGTCATTACGGGCATGGTGTCACTACGACAAATGGTGTCATTACGGAGAATGGTGCCATTACAGATAATGGTGTCATTGTGGAGAATGGTGTCATTACGGAAAATGGTGTCATTACGGAGAATGTTGTCATTACGGAAAATGATGTCACTACGGACAATTATGTCGTTACGGAGAATGGTGTCATTACAGAGAATGGTGTCATTGTGGAGAATGGTGTCATTTCGGAGAATGGTGTCTTTACAGAGAATGGTGTCATTACGGAGAATGGTGTCACTACGGAAAATGGTGTCATTACGGAGAATGGTGTCACTACGGAAAATGGTGTCATTACGGAGAATGGTGTCATCACAGATAATGGTACCATTGTGGAGAATGTCATTACGGACAACTGTGTCATTACGGACAACTGATGTCATTACGGACAACTGTGTCATTACGGACAACTGATGTCATTACGGACAACTGTGTCATTACGGACAACTGATGTCATTACGGACAACTGTGTCATTACGGACAACTGTGTCATTACGGGCAACTGATGTCATTACGGACAACTGTGTCATTACGGACAACTGATGTCATTACGGACAACTGATGTCATTACGGACAACTGATGTCATTACGGACAACTGTGTCATTACGGAGAATGGCGTCATTATGGTGAATCTACTTACCCTTACGAAGAATAAACAATATCATCCATTTGGGTTCTCTTTGTGATCGATAAGATCATTTGGGACTCTACCATCTCCATCACTGCGGAGTGATATACGATACTTCGGTCTTCTTCCGGCGAAGTACAAGGTAAAAAGAAATCCGGGGGATGCTTTTGATACTACTTTCAAAATAGTTGCTTCCTGTAGCCTAATTGAAAACAATAGAAATAAGAACAACTTTCGTACCCTTTAAGAGGTGTTACGGAGCGGTAATTTTGAACAAGTAGGGCATCACATGATTCGAAAAATGGCGGCTGGTGACGACCTATCTCATCTGATTGGATGACGCCATGCATGCATGCACGTGGTGTTTATTTTTGGGCTTTCCCGAAATAGCTGCCGAAAGTAGGGTCAAAATGGATATGGTAACTCCAAAAATCAGTCTGCAGGCGCGGATGGTTACAAATTGGCTATCAATATGACGAAGCGACGGTATCCTTACAAAGAACATGTTATCGTCACTTAGAATGGACGATACCGTCACTAAAACAGATGGTAACAATTAAAAAGGACGTACACGGTAACCTCTACGAAGGATATGCGGTATCATCACGAAAAATATACGGTGCAGCCACCAAAATTTTCTGCTGAACATGGAGTTGTTAATATATTCTATCTGATTTAACGATATTTTTGTTGTAAATAAGCAACACTACCAATGTTGTAAACTTACAGCAATTTTGTTTTATACTGTAAAATTACAGTCACACATCTTGTAACCCTTTGCAATCATTTTCACTGTAGATAAACAGATCCGGTCATACTGTAAAAATACACTGAAAACCGCTGGTACCCTTTTTGCCAGCACTTTTTGCTGTAAAATTACAGCCCCTTTTTTAACACTGTATCAACGCAGAATAGACGACACCCTTACGAAGAATAGACGGTATCAAGACAGAATAGACGAAACCCTTGCGAAGAATAGACGGTATCAACCCCAAAATACCCTTAGTATGTATGATGATGAAGAATATATGGTACCGGTACCGTCACAAACTCTAATGAAGACGAGACTGTATGATCACAGAGAATAGACTGCACCGTCACGAAAAATAGACGATACCATCACAAAAATACCTTTACGCAAAAATGTATCCTTAGACAGTATCCCTCCGAAAACTAGACAGTAATATCACAAGCCATAAATGGTAGCCTTATGATGAATAGACTGTATAATCGCGAAGTATAAACGAGAGACACAAACATTTTATAGAATAATACAATAGATGATACCGTTACGAATTATGGTCGTAATACCGCTATGAATAATAGACCACATCGTTACGAGGATAGACGGTATTGTTATGAACAATAGACGGTACCGTTATGAACAATAGACGGTATGATCGTTACGAATAACAGACGGTACCGTTACGAGGAATATGTGGTATCATTATGAACAATAGATCGTGCCGTTATGAGCAATAGACGGTACCGTTACGAAGAATAGACGATATCGTTATGAATAATAGACGGTAACGTTACGAATAATGCACGGTACCGTTAGGAATAATAATTGATACCGTTACGAAGGAAACGTCCTATGAGTTGGAACGTATAAAGTGGCGTATACGTGCAGGTACCTTAATGGAATAATCTTGGAGTATTGACATCAATGCTTCTTTGTAACGCACGTTATTTTTATCAATAAAAAATCTCACAAGAACAGCAAAGAAATAAAATTATGCGACTGATCGAACGTAATGAGAGATTTACGCAGCAGTTAGCCCTAGGAAGCGCAAATAAAAATCCATCTGTCGTGCAGACAATAATCATCAGCAGTGATAATTAAGCAATTTACTACGATGCAATCAAGACGTTTTGGGCAAGGTACCAAGAGTTAGCAGTTAGCCCAAGTGCATATACGAGCAATAGGAAATTGTTAACTTACCAGGAATAGTATTGTTGCCAAATTGAGACGAAATGTTGACGGTTTCGTGGGGTGACCTGGGCAGGGTTGATATTTGTTTGCCGTGACTGACAATTGTGTCCAAGGCGAACCTTCTTGAAAACTAAGATGGAGGTACCGGTAAACTGCTCCGGCGTCTCTCGGGGGCGAAGATTTAGTACGAGGTCGTGGAACTTTGAAACGGCGCTGTCAATTTAACTGCGGAACTTTAAGACGGCGCTGTCAGTTTAACTGCGGATCTTTGAGACGGCGCGGTCAGGTTGACTGTGGATAGAAACAAACGTATGGTAGTTAAAGAATCGTCTTCATGGCTTTATCCATCTTGTCAGCACGTTATTAAATGATATCAATTTTGGCTGAAGATGAAGCAGCCATATTACGTACTATACAATGACATAGCGATGAATGGAGTCACCAGAAAAAGTTTATCCATATTAAGCGATATAAGGGTTTTAACTCCATGCCTTATCTCTATTAAAAAACCCCGCTCTGTATCAAGAATTGCTATTGGTCTGACGAGCGCTCTCACCTTTTTTAGCGACTTGTGACCCAGGGCAGTCTCAACAAGTCATCTCAACTCAGGGACGTCTCGAAGTGAGACCCAAGACCTATATTATGCGGTATCAAACAGAAAAATTTGGCGTTCGAAGTTGAAGCGCTAAGTTTTCGAGCCTCTCAAAGTGGGCTGTGTCCTGTGTGACGAGAGGGCATATGCCATGACGCTCTGGGACAGTACTATCAATCTATAGTTAGCGATCGATTCCGCATTTCGTTCATTAGCTTAACGACTGTGCGTCAAAGATATTAGGGCCGGCGTAAGTACAGGGTGAAGTCTCGAGCTACAATGAGAAATTACACGCATTTCGAAGAGCCCAGTCCCGTACCTTGACATACCACGAAGAAAATTATACACCCGTGGACGAAATGGTCTAGGACTAAAATGGAAATCACCGTCTCTCGAGCCTGGAGATTGCGGAAGATTGCCGCTTACCCGATCGAAACGAGCGGCTACAAGAATAAAGCATGATTATAATTACGCTGATTTTTCTAGAGTTTGGTAATCATAAGCAATTTGAGCAATTTTCCGTAATTTCATGGCATTTTGACGTCTTAATTCCATCATTTTCTGATAACTGGGTTCTCCTTACATGAGCGTAAATCGCCCTGAAGAAAAGAAATACTCTGATGAGGGGGAAAAGATAACCACCGCACGGGCAAACAGAACCGATCTACAGATCCGAATAGAAACCGATCGTACTTTCGTTTTAGGCCTGTAACTTTTCAGGGAGATGAACACGCTGGGAAGAAGAGAAAGAGGAAATCGGTCTAAATTGCGATCATTATTATGGCGGCGAGGCTTCAATAGCGATCGTTTCAGCTTTTAAACGCGCGACATAAGGAAATAAACAGTTTCTGTTGAGATGCGCGGACATAGAACAAGGCCTTTTAGCATGTGTGTATTGGATTTTATGGCTTCATGAAATTCTAATGCAATTCCTTTAAAAGATTATTTGAGAGCTGCGAGGCCCTGTCAGAGTCTGAGACGCCTGGAAAAGTGGCTTTTCAATTAGACCCGAACCGTTTTCATTGCCACCTTAATAGGCTATCCTTAACAATTTAAAAAGTATTGAATGCAATCAAGTTAAAAGCCCCAACCACTAACTGTTGATGAAATACCGCGAAATACCACCGGCGCGAGATTTTCTCGAATTTACTCCGGCTTTTAAAATGACATCGTTAGTCATTTGGATCCCGTTGATAAGCATGTCTTTGGGATAAAACTAACACGTAATAGATTCGGAAGGCATGTCCTTCGGGAATCGCATTCGGAAGTCTCCGTGTGATTTCGGTAAATTACTCTCTATCGAAAGTGCAACGACAAACAAGAATTCAAAGAAGTATGACGGGGTCTAATTTGTGTCAATTTATGGCCACCTGGTACGAAAATCAGATAATAAGTAAATCATCACGCCTTAATCAGCGAGTTGCAATCTTCGCTATCATCCAGAGTTTTTTCGTCAATTCCACACAATTAATACAAGCCCCTGCCGACCATCAGTGGGTTGATACACAGGAGCAGGCTGGCGTATTCTATCTCAGCTAACAATTGCTCTCTAATGTGTGGAGGCGACTTGATCCCGATCCAGGACCATCGTCTTTACCGATGACGTCATGAATCTGTAACATTCCCAATCTAGGTCAACCAAGATGGTAAATCCGGGGAATACCATCTAGACGTAACGCTATGAAAACTTCGTGCGAAATGTTCGCCGATATTCTACGAGATCCCATAATAAGCCAATCACGACCATTTCAACCTTTTCGCTCTGACAATGATTGACGTTTACTTCAAGGAGATCAACATCTTCACACGGCACAATCTTTTGATATTTTCTACCCCGAACATAGCCAGATTTTTCGGCGGGAGTATAAACTCTTTGATGTTTAAGGACCCTGTCTTGAAATGATGCCATATTTGGAAACTGTTTCAGGATAATGTTTATATATTAGACCACCAGCTACCGTGTGTAATTATTATGGGCGTGATTTTGAAAGAGTTACATCCAGCTATCCATCTGATTGGCTAACAATAGTAGTTTCAACTCGCACGGGATTTATATAGGGCTGAATTCAGATATAATATTCCGTTATATTATATCTGAGTTTACTGAGATTGTAACATTCCAAGTCCGTGATTTTTTTCTTATTTTGGTTTCGATATACGTCTGTTTGAGTGTAATAGCTGTAAATTTAATTCGCGATACTCTAAAAAAGACGCTGGGCTCGCCGGCGATCGTAGAAAGTTGGGGGAAAAGTGTGCGAACACGGAAGCGTCATGGGACTGATCGGGTCGGAGATAAACAAACGCATGAGCTCATGTCAAGGTCAAGGTCAAGGTCAAGGTCAGCGGCAATGGAAACGTGCAGGGATTTGTAATCATTGTGAGCAGTTTGACCGACCATATGCAAAATCTGTGACGTGATCATCAACATCAGTGTTAGTTTGAACAATTCAGTCATTCGCAACTTCTAGGGAATCTCCGGTGGCAGATAATCGCTCCCCTTCGTAGATTTCCGTTCAGCAGTCCCGAATGCAATTCAGTATGATACTCGCCGGATACTGATCCGCGGACTTTTCCCCATGGTTACCTTATTTCGATGTCGAAAACCCTGGTTTCGAAAATAGTGTGGAAATAACCTGCCAGTGTTGAATTTTGACAGAAATAGGACAACTCCTCGGGGTGGTCACGGAAAAGAATACGTGCATGGACCCAATATTGCTTATACGTCACTGGTACCTGGGGGGCCCTCGGTGGCCGAGTGGTCTAAGGCGCTTCGCTGGAGATCGCTAACCTCACACCGCTGAACCGGCACGGGTTGAAGCCTAGCTAGTCCAGGTGTGGAAGCTTGTCAGTTACTTACCGACGGGCGGTGGTTCTCTCCGAGTACTCCGGTTTCCTCCACCAACCAAGCTGACTGTCACCAGTTACTTAGAAGAATCTCAGAGAGATTACTTAGATCAATGTACCTTGGTGATGGGCCATCATCATTAATTGGTGAGGACATGGCCTCATCATCTATAAATGTTGGTGGACCATCACTATTTTTCTGGCCGTGTATAATAGCCGCCCGTGCTCGTCTTACCTGACTAGAAAAATATAAATCGATGTGCCTTGAAAAATCTGACAATTTGAAATAGGCCTGGTGAGATTCAATCTTGGAATTACAACACATATAAGGGAAGTGGGAGGAGGTGCCGTCATACTGACAGAGCCACATGACTGCACAGTATAGCCTTCCGGTTAAGATGGTATATCAGGGAAATACCGTGATATTATAGTTGAGTTTACTGGGATTGGGTAGATGAGCCGTATGCCTATGTATTAAAACATTCCATGGTATTCCCATGAGCAATCACTCTCCAATGATTATGGCTTGACTGGGTAAATATCCCTGTGTATCAAAGTGTTGACCAGGTTAGGGCGACCCCGCTCTCAATAAATTAGTTCATATAACGAATTCAGCAAAATCCTCTTGAGGCGCACACATTCATATATATCCCCATCAAATGGTAGTAAAAAATAATTGTCATCTATCTAATTTGCATAATAATAGACCAAATATCTGTCACACTGTTGAAAAAACATTGACTGGTTCTTCAAATGGCAAATTAATTTTAGGACAAGGAACAATAGTTTAATGCGCCTGGAGTTTTGGAGCATTTGTTAAGAAGTAATCAGAAGTTATTGATCAAAAAAGAACATATTCTATCTCCATTATAGAGAGCGGGATCGCCATAACCTGTTTACACAAAGCGGAGTACAACCGACGACTGCCGAAAAGCGGCGAATCCTGTATAGATGAAGATAAAATTTGAGAACAGAAATGGCGGGCGCTACCTATCTAGTCTATATTATTGGACGCTCCTACGGAGGGCCAATTACTGACTGATGCAACAACAACAACATTTCCCAGTTAGACGGCAGATTTTGAGATCGAAAATGAGGCCGGGCTACGTCATGGGTCAACTGAGACAGTCACGTGGTTCTGAATGAAGATTGGCATGGCTCATATAAACAGTGATCCAATGAGAATGCTCGTCTTAATTTAAAATGGCGGGGGTCGAATGACCAATCGCTGGAACGGAGGCAGCTGGAACAGCACGCTGACACTGTCTGTTAATATCTTGATTTAACAGATAGTCCTACAGTCTAGCTACCTATCCTTCGCATTGGAAAGGTGAGGGGGTAACCAGTCTAGTATCTTGACACAAGATGACTGTGATTTAAGTGGGTAAGGAAAGCCAGATAATCTATACGATCTGAAAAATTTCACATGGAGTGTTCTGTACAAATAAGCTTATCAAGTTGAGTTCTGCTCTTGATCTGCATGCGTCCGTGTGGATCTCGGCACAAATCCTATGGATCATTCGATTTATCCTTGAGGCATTTGTACTAGGATTGATTACAGAGGGACCGGAGTTCCTCGAGAGGCTGGAACTACTTTCCCTCTCGACAACGCCCCGTTCCTCCTTCCTGACGCCCCTTGTTCGAGCAACCTCATAATTTTATCGCGGCTTCAGAGAAATAAATCCGCAGAACAACTTTTCTTTAACCTTTATCCGACCATCGTCGACTGGGGTTATATTCCTTCGGCGATATACGGAAGTAAAATTATAGTGTTTCGAAGATTAAGGAAGGAAGATGAAATTTCTCTTCCGATTTTCTTCATACAATTAATGTTTTGCTGATAGGGATAGTTTAAAAACTATATTTATATAAAATCGACTCCGCGAGCCTGAAAAAAAAAATGTTAAGGGCGGCAATGTGAAAGATATCAGCGCTGTACAATTATCCAATGAATACTGAGCTACTATTAAGGGTTTTAGTTCCTAAACTTCAAGAATTTTATCTTGATATCAGGATTCCAAATCTACGAATTGATCCCAGAGGTAAATTCGAGAATTATTGTTTTGATCACACCCCGAATTTCATGTAATATGAAAAACGACCCCGAATTTCAGTTTGAAATTATAGGCTGGTTTGGGGATGCAGGGTTTTATCTACCAGAATGCTAAAACAACGACACCATGCAAACAGTTGTTAATAAGCTTCAAGCCATCCCTACAACTCAGTACACGCATCATATGGATACGATCTGGCCGACTCTACGTATACATATATACGCATTCCATGCAAAAATGTTAACCTGTACATTTGTTCGATTTAGGTTTATTTGATAGAAAATATTTTCCAACTGAATGGCCCGGATGCAACGGTAGACCAGATCGCAGCGCCACCTATTCACATGATCTCTGACCGTTATATGTATATGCAGATGTCTTTACCGGTCTAAATTTGTAACCATCGGCGTTCTCTACATGCTTGAGATTGACTGGGGAGTAAGCATATGCATTTCTACTTTCAGCAGCTATAGTTCGAGAATCCCCATGCAGAAACAAACATCACGTGGATGGGACTAGCCAATCAGACGAAATCCTTCGTCATCAGTCGCCATTGCGCGGATCACATGATGCCGTGCTTGTTCAAAATTACCGTTCTACAACACCTGTTATGTGTTATGAAAGTTATTTGTATTGTTTCCAAGGTCATGAAGCACGGGTGGGCTGGTATTACTACCTTTCTCGATTATGGCCGTTTCTTTTCCTTGCACCATCAGCGTTCACGGAATTGAACAAAATTTTACTGGTATGAAGAGGTGATAACTACTGATGATTTTTCATAATTTCAACCTTAATAATTTGTTTCCTAATAAAACGGAATTCAAAGAAATGGTAATTTACGTTTTCATTTCAAATTCTCTCTGTGTATTTGTGATTCAAGTCAAGAAGAATGAGAGGAAACTGCCTGATCTCCTTTTGCCTGAGAATTTTGTCCTCCATCGATGTTATTTGCAACTATTATTGTTATTGTTACAAGGGGGCTCTGTAACACATGTCGCTCTCTACCACTCCAATACAAATGGATGTATTTATCACCCCCCATTGGCAGTTTGAGGCGCCTGATGCCGATCATCTGTTCTACCCCCTCCCCAGAAAAAAAACAACTTTTCATTGCATTCCCGAAAACTTGATCGATCTCTCAAAACAGCCCGAATACCAATGCCATTAACCGATGACCACCATGAATTAAAAGTGGCTTTTCCATCTAGGACGCAGGCGTGGCCTGAAAAAGTTTTTGACCCGGAAAGCAAACCAAAGGTTCTTCGTGAACAGGAGATATCTCACACAGAAATTCAAGTCAAAATATTTTTTATTTGTTAGAATAGCTTACAAAACTCAAATAAACGACCATAATACCACGCAGACCCGTAGTTATTTTGAAAGTAGATTTACATGTAGTATAAAACCATTAAATTTCCCAAGTTCTTCGAGTTTAATACTTCGTCAGCTGAAGACCGAACAGTATACACGTACATCGAATATCGCTAATGGACAAGGTCTGTTCCAAAACTATCTTCCTATATATCTTCCAAATTTTCCGGAATATAAAGAAAAAGAAGGACAATATGTGAATAGATGGCGCTGTGATAAAGTTTTATCGTGTACATCCGGGCTATACAACTCTCCCAGTTCGATATCAATTTGCGAGTCTGATGCAATTGAATTGGCCGTTAATGCTATTGGTTTATTGTGTCAATCATTTGTATCGTGTCAAATGTTGTTGAGATGTAACTTACAGGATATGACTATTAATCTGAACAGATAGGCCTAAATCAGTTGGGGCCGAAGCAAGACCCTGGGAACCAACGGCGTCCAGTCGATTTGTAGTATAACCAACTACATTTGTAATCATATAAATTTTCTACCCTTGTTCAGTTTTTCTTTGGTGTCGATAATAGCAGTATTTACGGGCATATTTTACCAACCACACCTATTCAAAATCACTGATACTCTCACCTTGGGCGCATATTACCCCTTTTTAACCGTAACACTATACCCCAGATTATAGACCAAGATGAATGGCGCGGTCACTTTTATGTTTTGCTTTCTGGTCAGACAGAACGAGTAATGATATAGTGTAATGATATATTGAGTGTGTGTTTAGAAAGGTTCTAAACTACTAAATGCCATTTTTTGGCGTTGAAAAGACCAGCATACAAATAATTTCAAGACGATTTTGATTACAGGTGTAGTTCTTCAGCGACGGAGGTAAGAATATATATTGACCACGGTGGGCGTGATGATGTCAGCTCTCGCGAGAATTGAGGAGTGCGCGTCTTCAATTAACTACCTTGTGTGGCTTTTCAACAAATTATCTACCTATATATCTTGCTTCAAGCACACGGCAGATTGTGTATATTATAGCATATTGTCGTGCCTTATACCCGGTATCTAGATCTAAAATATGGGGTTGGGGATCACCGCGTAAAAACACTAGAAATCGGTCTAGAAAATGCCAAAGCTTCTCCGATAGGGTGATTATCTTAATTCGGGCTGACGGTATTATCCGAAATTACCCGCTCTTGATGAGTGAAAATAAAGGGGGTCGCAGCTGCTTATGGGTTATCGTGGTAGTTCTAAGAACGCCATCTTTATACTCGCCTCGCCGCGGTTTTCAAGGTAATGAATACCTCTCGCTATATTTATAGAGGGATAATAACACTTAATAATTATGGATCTCTATTGATTTTGCTTGATAATTCTCATCGTGTCCGCACTCCAGGCCTGTTACAGTCACCGTAATTGGTCCGTTTACTCTCGCTTTCCAATCCCGCTCGCATTATCCCGTTGACGCCGTGGTTGTTGCACGGCCATGGCGTTTCACGGCAAGAAATCGACGCGCACGATGGGGACTCTCGAGGGGTTTTCCGCAAAATTGGAACTGAGTGATTGTGAGTGAGAAATTGTTCTTAAATGAAAATATTTTTTAAATCAGCAAATCGCTGTATGCAATCCCCCTTTCCCACCTTAATTTTAGACAAAAGATTTGCCGTGGCGCACCGACGGTGTGACACCCGGTGTAATATTTGTCGTGGTGCACCGACGCGTGACTACCGGTGTAAATTTGTGGTTCATAATCGTTGTCTCCTACATATATCTACACCACGGGGAATATTTTTAACGACTGATAACTGGGGTAAATATGGTAAATATGCATGAAGTTATCTTAATATTCCACGAAATACCATTATGCTTATTTTGTCGAAAATAGTCCATTTTATCAATGATTAAAAATATTTTCCATAATGTGACCCTATGAAGGAGAGGAAGAGCATGAACCACAAACCTTCGCTGGAGGTCACGCGTCAATGCACCTGTCGGTCCGCTAGAGCACGAGTTAAAGTGGGGAAAGCGGATTGCTACGACCACATTCAAGTAGTTTCTCAGTCAAATAAACAGAATACATGTACAGTAAATCCGAACTACTATAGTTCCGAGTGCTCCCATGAAACTATTTGTGTTATGTGGAATAATTGTTGCTCTCTGGAATATACTTTTTCTTGGAACGGCAATGAAACAATTCGGTAAAAGCTTTGTAGCAAATGGCCGATCCAAATTGTACAGAGATGAATACTCGGTAGGTGCGAACTATACCCTCCGTTGAAAGGATAAATACCGAAATATTTGTTCCGAGTTAAGATCCTCACCAACTCCGCCACTTCTCCCACCTCCTCCACCTCCCACATTCTCCACCCCTTCCACTTCCCCCTCTCCTCCACCTACCTCCACCTCTCCCCAACTCTTCCACCTCCTCCACCGCCCACATCCAGAGGTATTTCACTAAATATAAAGAGATGATCAATACAAGGCTGTCTCTGATTAAGAAAAGCATGTTTCGTAAATATTTTCCAAGTATAACGCAGTTACTTCTATTTATTTTACTTATAGCAAGTATTTCACAATCCTTTGATCATTTGGAGAAAAACTGGACAAAAAACGAAGAAAGAAACGAGACGGTCCAAATTTTCGTTGGGTTTTAGATAACAATGACATTGATTTAAACTTTTTATGAAGACATATGAAGAAATAAAAATGGGGGGGGAACGAAGAAAGCAATGATTCGATATGTTATTGAACATTTCTTAAGAATTTTAAAAGAAATCGGTACAAGAAATCAAGCACGCACTGTTGGATATGTCCAATGATAACCAAGGGTATACTGATATTCCCAATGGAGCCCCTTAATTGGAGGAAGCGCCACTCTGTATTATGAATGAGGCTGCCGTCAAAACGATCGAAGCAAGAGTTGTTAGCCTGCTTCCGTCCTTTCAGCCGGAATCGGGCAAGAAGTCTTTTCAGACGGAGCTCGGAGTCGTTTTGAAGAGTTGAGAACGATCTCATTATCTGGCTTATTATCCGAGATAAAGCGAGCGGTATAATACCATTAATGCTTCCGTCCGACGAACAGCTAAAGATCGAGCCGGAATAAAAGTCAGTTGACGTCTGTAGACGAAGACTATTTGTTTTGATTGAGGAAGATTGCTTGCAATTGAGAGCAATTTTATCTGACAGACGTTAAACAACTGGAGCTCCTTATATATTGTCACGGAACTCGCTTATTAGAAGTTAGTTTTTATTAGTTTTTTTTTTGCTTTACGAAACTAAACCAAAGTTTTCTGATCTCGAAAACAATCGGGAACCTCGAGTTGCTGAGTACGCATGTCCTTTTCCGTGGACAGGACCCGATGACGATTCTCCAGAGCGCACAGTGTGTCTGGTCGCTCATATCGGAGAAACTAATTCACTCGAACTAACAGTAACGAGGTTGTATTTGAATTAAATGTCTCTTGACCAACGCTATCGTATATTTCCAGGACTGTTTGAGTAATCATTTCTACTGCCTGTGGTTTACTTATATAGAGATATACGTCATGGCAGTGCATGGGTGAAACTGGCAAAGCGATACATGGAGCCCTCGATAAATATACTTGATTCATATTGTGCTTTGCGACATGTTGCTCTGAATAGAAACTTGCATTTCTATCAAGTTATCTAATACATGTACCTGGAGACCGGAGCGTTCCCTCGCGATAATATCGCGTTCCCTCGCGCTAATTATCGCGTTCCCTCGCGCTAATTATCGCGTTCCCTCGCGCTAATTATCGCGTTCCCTCGCGATAATATCGCGTTCCCTCGCGATAATATCGCGGTCCCTCGCGGTAGATATGATCCAAAATAACAGAAATAGTTACAAGAAAAACAATTAATCACATACATTTGTGTTTCTATGGTAACCTACAGTTGGTGATCCCCAACTCATCTCCCTATTTTTTGTTTTCCTCTTTTTGGGGGTGGGGGAAGACGAGCATGCCTGCCCTGCTGTAGGGTTCATTCCAAGCACGTCTCTTGAGTAACTCAGTGCACTGCGAGAAGGATATGGTCACCCTGACAATATATGTTACGGCACAGATGTGACCGACTATATTTAATTTGGATAAAAATTCACCGCCCATTCCCTTAATTCTTAAGGGCTATGTCTATCCCGGTATGTCAAAGCCATCATTAAATGCCAAAGCGAGGACCGTATTACGTCACTCGCGCCACCGGGACTATTAGTGTCTGAACTACTTTTTATATTAGATAACTTGTTTTCGTGGTCATATACACATATGTGTGTGCATATTGATATGTGCACGTTTAATATGCTCCGTCACGGACAGACTAATTTTTCCTACGTTATTGTAGCTCTAGCTTTGGAAACAATGAAGAGTGAAACGCCGGATACAGAAACATGAAAATAATACTCCGCCTACTCACCCACCAAATTCTGGGGGATGGCTGCCACTTACTCTAGAGACTTCTCGCAGATGGGAGTCTCGTGAGACTAGGACGACATTGCTATGACTTCTTGGCCATTAGCCATCAGCGTTTGGCATCAAAACTCCAGATCTATCAAATTCGCTATTTGCTTCATTTGGAGCATGATCAACAAATGGGAGGTTTTGCAGAATAGGACTAGAAAATAAAAAGGAAGTGCTTTGATTCTTAGTTCTTTGATTTGATCTGTTTACTGTGCCAAAATCGACAAACAATAACATCCTCCCCACAGCGCATGCTCCATTTCATAGGCTCATTTATCCAACCACCTCGCTGGGGGTCTAATAATACCCCAGCCACCAGTTAGATTTTTGCACCAGATTCGGGGCCTTCGCGCACATCGCCGGAAGTGACATCATATATAGTAAAATAGGTGTTTGCCGAACATTTCGATTACTTTTCAAGTCTGCATAATACCTCTGTTGATCTAGCGTTAAAAATAATTATATGGAGATTATTTTCCCTGTTTATCTGGACAGAGCATATGAAAAGTAGTTCGCTCGTGTGCAACACTGTAGGAGTTGTTCGGCCGGATTCAAACTGAACCGTGCGTACGTGGGCTTTCCCCTATACGTCATAGCAACGTAGTAAAGGTCAACTTCCGCTATTGGAGGCAGGTATGATAAATGAGCCTGCGAAAGGAAGCATGCGCTGTGGGGAGGAGGTCATTTATCATCCCTGCCTCCAATAGCGAAAGTTGACCTTTACTACGTTGCTATGACGTAGAAGGGAAAACCCACGTACGCACGGCTCAGTTTGAAGTTGTTATCCATAGAATAGCCTTGTGTTATATACGCCGACTTCTAAATGCCTATCAAAGAAAAAAAAAAAAAAAATCTATTTTACTATATATGATGTCACTTCCGGCGATGTACGCGCGGCCCCGAATCCGCTCCAAAAATCTGACTGGTGGCTGGAGTATTAATAGACCCCCAGCGAGGTGGTTGAAACAATAAGTGTCAATCACATAATCTGATAGGAACATCATGATGTTTCGCCCGCATCATTATACAGCTGTGGGAAACTATAGCTTGTGTTCATAATATTTATATTACGTCTACTTCGAGTTATGTCTGGTAATATTGTCTTATCATTATTATGATGAATTCTTCGTGAAAGTCGTCTGGGTAATGAATGTCGAAACTGACGCTACCACATACACCACTGAATTTTCACAACGTCAAGGTTACTTTTTGAGTCAAAGGCGAAACCTTGACCGTGTTCCGCCAAGCTCAGTGTACACGAATCTTTTGTCATATGATAACATGCCATAGTCGCGTAAAACAAGTGATCTGATTGGTGAAGATACACGGGATGTTACTTCGCTGATTGGCTGGAATTTACAGTTGCATTTTCCATGAACCCGATTCATTCCCGTGTTCCAGGGCGATCTAGGATACCGCTGGGCAGTGATTATTTTGATAACAGCGATGTGTAATATCACACAGCCTGTGTGAAAATCGAGATCAAAATGCGGTTTCCAGAAAGGACAAAGATTTGATGTGATTTGAAAACAAGTATTTTTTTATCGCTTATATCAATACCAAATTGTACGTCTTTTTGTGTTGACTCACCTCTAAGATGTGTGAGTCATCGGTAAGCTGTAGAACTATTAAAAGGGTCACATAATTGCGGTAACACTGATCTCCCTCTTCGCAAGAGTATTACTTTCATATCTGTTAGAAATGATAAGCATTGAATTTCATTTATGTTCGCGGTTGATTTGAAAATGACACTGCGGACATTCTAAAGCATAGGAATGGGAGTTGTTATATTCCGAAGCCTATACTAGCATTGCAATGATTCAGGACGGGGATGTCAAATTATACAGTACTATAATTGTGGAAATAAAATAAACGGCACATCAAAAGCTTTAATATATTAATGCGCCGATTATGGTCGAATAATCAAAGCATATATATTTTGTTGTCCAAGAAAAGTGCTGCAGTTAAAAAAGTTACGGCGGCTTCGAAATTCTTTCAAAGGTCCGCGGATTAATAGGAAATTCCAGATGTCTACAAACTCAGTTTTTCTATCTTTGGTGGCTCTGCTCCGATTTCTGCAATAATAACAAGGAAAGATTCTCGAAATCGTTTGAAGATATTTCGATGTAAATTGCACTATATTTATCAGACATACACACGCAAGTGACAGTCTGTGATTTTATAATGTTTTTTATCGCGTCCCGTATTTTCGTATTTGATAAATGATTATAGATTTCGAAACGATAAGAGCCAGCCTCCGTGCGCGAGTAGCATGCTCGTAAACACTTCTCAGTATACATGTGTACCAGCAGAAGCAATAATAGCGATTTTGATGACTTACATCGACTAAATCTATTACGTAGAGTAAATCTGTAGATATGGCTGATAATCTTCACTACTAACAATGGACAAGTAAATGCAAGCATCCTTCCGACATACAGCAGTCAGTTGTAGTCTATGAAGAATTTCAGTGTCTAATAGATGGAAAACTTTATTCATAAGAAACTTGATCAACAGCAAAAATCATGCAGGCAGCGCGATAAACGATGAAAACAAAACATCGATCTTCGGATATCGACATATAAATTCAAAACGGCCCCGGGGAATAGATTCGGTAATAGAAAACAAATGTTTGCTCGTCGAAGGGATTTCACGACAAGATCTTGAGATTGATAAATTGGTTAGAACGAATGGAAACTAACAGCGAGACCCTGATCGTATGTAACGCATATGAATCGCTCGGTATCGACATATTTGTCGGTGTATTCAGTTGTCGGTTGACGAGGATGTATACGGTTTGTCAGCGCATTGAATGTCCCCCTGGAAGGATTGTCCCCCTTGTCTGCTTCGACTCATGCCCTCTATCTCTGGTCCTTGCCTTAAAACTAACCCTAGCTCTAACACGTACCTTATAAGTCATACACCTTAACCCTATGTGCTTCTGTGCTCTAAACCACACTGTCTAAACAAAAATGTGCATATCCTGAACATTGAAATGCCCGCTAGTTTGTCACACCTTTCGAACATATAAAAGTGTTCAAGTTCGAAAACTAGTATGAAAAGAGATTTATTTAAAACATGTCACTGAAGTGTTATCAAGCTCATCAACTAGGTCCTCTTAATAAAAAGAACAAAATAGGTTGCCCACAATATCGCCCAGTGTTGAATATTGAAAAATTAGTGTTCATTCTGAAGTGTTTACTTCTGAACACTTTTACGTATAATTGAACACTTTTCAGTTCAGTTTTTAACACGATATGGTGTTTTGATTTGGACGTCAATACCGTTAAACCTCATATTTCGATTGTTGAGTTACTTAGCGTTGTGGAATTTTTGGTAACTTTTTCTTTTCATTATTGTTCAAAATGGACCAGTTGATGAAATCCACAACATTATTTCAACAACCATTAAAATTAGTCAGAGATGAACGCTTATACGCGTCTTTTAAGTGTTACAAATGTTTGCTGAGAGTGCAGACAAGTTATCCTGAGTTTTATACCAGGTACAGCTGTCCAACTTTTAGCCATATCTGGCCTGATGGGGGATTCCTCCTACCAAACTTCAGACCTCAGCTCCACAACGAAGATAAACAGAGAGCTGACAAATTTCCGCGATTCATAATGGCGTCATTTTGGGACCATCTGCTTAATCCGAGCTGCAAAGCATCATGGGTAAATTCAAAATGACGGACATGCTCAGGTGTCCTCAGAAAGTCGCGTTTTCGGTAATTTCTGTCCATGTTTTTCGCAGTTTTCTTGCTGGAAACGCACGAAAGGAATTTATTTTTGATAAACCTATTATCTCATTCATTTTTGTTTTTGAGAAAAAACATTCGGGAAACCGGTCTAAAATAGGCGAAAATAGCTCCGTCACCGTGACGTCTTCTTGGCGGCCATCTTGGCTTTTTTTTACATATTCTGGTAGAGCTTGACCCAAATATATAGTTTGGAAAGTTACAGCCCTCTATCCCAAAAGGTTTAACCTCCCCCCCCCCCCCCCGCCCCCACAAACCAGCCCGGGAAAACCTCGAAATCAGGTTAGCCTTGTAGGGAGCCTCGTAGCAACTACCAATCACACAATTATCGCAGAGCCTTTTACACCGGGCAGAGAGCCTTTGGATGTACATAAGTACTCTGTTCTAGCTAAGAGCATCAACAAGGGACAGTTTATCCCAAATGGGAGGGATTGGGGGAGGGCGAAGGGGAGAATATGATCATTCTACATCGAATTATTCTTTAATTTATATTGTAGCTTTGTTTGTAGCGAGCTTATAGGATGAAAACTACCAATACAAAAAAAAACGCACAGACCAAAGGCGAGTAGAGGACATTTCTCGCCCGAAGTGTGACAAGGGCGTGTGAAGAGGCGATGGGCGGGAACTCGCAAAATGAAAGAAAACAACTTCGAAACCCGTTAAAAACCTCTTAAAAATACTTGAATTTAAAGAAATAATTTCACAAGGACCGCAAAGAGCCCTTAACGTTAATAAGGTGCGGGTCCTCGAATGTACTTCACTATAGATCCATAAGGGACATCGCCCCAGGCCGTATTAACGTTTTGTGCGAGAAAGTTTTGCAATTCGAGAGCTATTGCCGATTAATTCCATCTCCGACCACCAGGGGTCTATTATCTCTTTTAGACCACGCGTGAATTGCAGCTGCTCGCTGTTCGATAAAAAAAGAGACTGATATGGAATAGGAAAATACCAAATAAACTTGAGTTTTGTTTTGTTATTCTTAGAGGAAAAGTCCGGAAATTTTTATACAAATGGGATGACAGATGCTATAAATCCGGTCTTTACTATTACAGGACTCCTCGTTTTCTTACGGCTTCCATTGTCAACAGCATTGCGTTATCTCTACAGGACGATTCCCTGCACAAAAGAAGAAAGAATACAGTATCCAGTTACCTTTTACATTTCGTTCGGTAAAGTGTTAATTGGTACAAAACATGTGCATGAGAGGTTGCATATCACTCCAATTGTATTAATACATACAGAAATAAAGAAATATATTAGTTATTAACCGTATATTATTTCACACCTTTTATATATCAACTGAATTATGAGCCCGTGCCAGCATTCATCAGGCCACACTATATAGTCCAAACCAAAAATCCGCTTCATTCACAAGACATTTTTCTGCCTTAAACCTACCTAGGCATGGGGGATCATATTGTGGTCAATTTGAGCCTATTTACTTACCCCTCCGAGTAGAGGAACATTGGAAAATTCAAAATGGCGACTTTATATGGGTGTGACTGAAACGTTGCATTTTCGTCGTGCCCAAAAGTATATATATCCATATAAAGGCAATGGCGACAAACTCTGCCCTTTCAATTTGATTGAGGTTTAGTTCACAGATACGAAGAAATTTGCCCAGGTGAGATTTTCAATCGCCTTACAAAAGCAGACTTTCCGGCGGAAGTAAATCCTTTGAACTTTACGTTTACCACGCTGATGTCTAGATATGATGCCTTATTTGAATACGCTTTTTTCTGTGTACTATATTGGCCCACGTGCTCCTGTGTGTAAATACAATGCAAGGGGCGTCATTTTAAAGTTGTTTAGCCCAGCTAGCCACCTGACTGGCTAACAGATGTAGTTTGAAATTGCCACGGGATTGATATAGCGCTGATGTCAGATATAATGTTCTATGATATTATATCGGAGTTTACTGAGATTGGCCAGATACTTGCGTTGGATATCAAATCCTGGTACAGAATATCTGGAAGGTATATCTCTCCAGTAATTGAACTCCAGAGTATCAAATACCAAAATCACGTCCCCTTTCACTAGAGCCCAAACCGAGGCTGTCTCGAACTCATTATCCGGTCTATCATATATGCAAACCATATACAATATTTCGTTCCCGCCATTAGTCTTCACCTGCCATAAACCTTAATCTATATAATGTTCCAAAACTTTTTAACTGCCCATTGATTTATTATCTATCTCAGCTATATACGTATACACAAAACAACAAAACCCGCCCAGAACGCCTTCGGCCACTCGAGTCATACAGAGCTAAGCGCTCGAACCATTATTTTCGTATGTATACAAATAAACGAAGTACATCTAGCGACACGTTTGCCAACAATATATATTTGAAAGACTCCGCGGGGAGATCGTATATTAAAACAGCGTATAAACTCTCTCCATACCCTTCTATGAAGCCTTTGTTGGAAACCTCGCACCATGTATACTTATAAGCTACATCTATCCCACCGTCATTGTTCCCTTTAGAAAAACCAGTTTTATTTAATTTTTTTTCTCAAATACGGACATAAATCGGAGGTCATGTCAAAGCCACTAGCTCGATTTTTCAGTTCCTCCTCGACAATTATCTCCTGTATAAATTTTTGACACTTCTTAGTTCTGGGATTTACTGCCCAGTCAAACTTACACGCCTTCATAACCCACAACAAATCCGATTTACAGTCCCCCCTTTAATTTTCCCATCGACGGGAAGCCAAATTTTCCAATATATCTCTATAATTTATTTGATACTTTTTTTATTTTGGCTATTGCGATACGCGAAATTCTCAGACTATTAAATTCAGCACCGCCCTCGTAATTTGGCATCTGTTTTGTCATCGTTGATATACCGTTATCTGTCTTATATTTATATATTCGGCTATGAACGCACTGACTGCATTGGAAACTCTTTTAAAATAGCTCAATATTTAATTTGATGAAGATTTCGCACGTTAAAGGGCAACTATTGTATATCAAATCAGCCCTTACAAACTAACTAAATCATATTGTACAGGAAAATATCAGTTGATTTGTATGTTCCCATGGCATTCTTTATGCACCCATATTAAATTTTATTACTGTTATTTGAGACCCAGTTTTTTTTTCTTCGCTTCTTTTTTCTCTTTGTTTTTATTGTGGTAAAATCGGTGGGAAATAAGTTTGAAAGAAATAATAAAGCTATAATAGGAATGAATAGTGCAGTGTTCCGAAAAGTAATGTTTTTCTCAAGGTCAAACTTCTGAGGAAAACGTAAACAAGACAATGAAACTAAAAAAAAATCGAAATAATTATTATACTTTTCCGAAATGATTATTCCTCTTTGGGGGGAAAGCTATCAATCGAGGGACTATTATGATGATTAAATAGTAATAATATATTTTCCATGAAAATTTATCGCGATTTTATGCTTATAGATCAGATGCTCTAACAATGACTGTATGTCTGTTTAGACGCAGTTAACCCTATCTGACCTGGTTGAATTGGGGTGTGTCGCAGTCTGAGGTTCGCAGCCTGGGGTTGCCCCTCCCTATATATTTTCGCTAGTGCTGAAACTTGCCACACTATATCTTTGGGTGAAGCTCAACTAAAAAAATTTAAAAAATCCAAGAAGGCATTTTTGGACGATTTTTCCGTCAGATTTTTCGATTTTTATTTTGGCGTGTTTTCTTCGCAAAAACTGCATAATAAATTAGTAAATAATAATTTAAAATGAAATAAAATAGCTAATGCCCATTTATCCTCGTGGGAATTTTGAAGAAAAACGATCAAAACGTCACTTTTTGATTTCCACATGGTCAAAATTTTGAATTTATCCATGAGCCGTTATTTGGGAGGTTATGCAAATTATGCGATTGCCCCTCCCCCCCCCCCACCCCGCCAGGTAGGGTTAAACTGAACAATAAATTTTGAGGTGGTATCGTTTGCTTCATCTGTGAATCTGTGAAAATGTATACCGTATAAGATGACAGCGATTAACCATTTCATTTACGAAATGAAATTTCTAGCGAAGCCAAACTATTACGTTTGTTTACAAAAGATTCAGTCACAAATTGGTCATTACAGTTCGTACTGGACATCGGGCATACCATCTTCATTTTATCCAGACAATTGCTACGTTTCCACTTCGAACCTGCCTTGATTTATCTGATTTATGTTCAGAATCCATGGTGTAAATTTCCCCTACGAACGTTCGACGAACCAATCTTGCCCAGGTGAGCTGTTGTTCAACAATACCCTCTTATCGCGGATCACGACTTCAATTAAGCAAAACAAAAGTAGCACCAACTAATCAATCAATCTTATGAAAGTCACCAGTTGGAAAAACTCACCCGGGAGAAACTGTACTATCGGATTACAGTTATGATTGTGGTACGGAAATGGGATTGCGATTGTAGATTCTAATCAGATGCTTGCGCCCTTTCCTGGATAAAGATTGTGGATAGAGGGTTGAAGTATCTCACTGTCTAAGAAATGTCAACTTTACTGTCCCTTTAATGAAATACTCACGACTACAAGGTTAACAAATCGTATTGATGAGGGTACGGATTCATTTTATATGGAGTGGAATGATCAGTTTAATAGCCATGCCGATCGAGACTCGAAACGCATGAGTTCGTATCCAACATGTGTGGATCGCTGCCTTGATCTATCTGTAACCGATAACACGGATATAACGATAGGATTTGCTGAACATGTTACCTAAACTACCAAAGACGTCTCCATCAGTGAGAAAATCTGACGAAAACGAGGCGAAATACAATACCCGCCTTCCCTCCTGCACATGTTCAGTTTAGCAGACAGCCTAACTGGAACAGACCGGAGTACAGTGGGCGCCAGCGCCACCTTGCGGCCGAAGCCGGCATTAGCTATAGCGCAAAAGCCGGATTCGCGCGATGCTTGTTATCAAATCCGTAACACGGATGTATGTATGAATATACATGTAGTTCACAAAGAGGGTTCTTCAAACCAACCACCTCGCTGGGGGTCTAATAACACCCCAGCCACCAGTCAGATTTTTGGACCGGATTCGGGGCCTTCGCGCACATCGCCGGAAGTGTCATCATATATAGTAAAATAGATGTTTAACGAAAATTTTGATTACTTTTCAAGTCTGCATAATACCTCCGTTGACCTAGCGTTAAAAAGAATTATCTGGAGATAATTTTCCCTGTTTATCTGGACAGAGCATATGAAAAGTAGTTCGCTCATGTGCAACACTAAAGGAGTCGTTTGGTCGGATTCAAACTGAACCGTGCGTTGGTTGGTTTCCCCCATACGTCATAGCAACGTAGTAAAGGTCAACTTCCGCTATTGGAGGCAGGGATGTTATTGGAGCCTGCGAAATGGAGCATGCGCTGTGGGGAGGTTGTCTTCAAACACGCATGTCATACACCGCTACACTCTGAATCACAGACTTGGAGTTAGAACACTAAAGTGATGTTGCGTGTGAGCCCTTGATTAGGATATAAACACATAGACGTTTAGTTTATAAACACATAGGTGCTTAAAACTGAAACTCTCATGTTTAAAACATAAACACCGATATGTTTAAACTGCAAGTTTAGGCCGAAATATGTGCTCAAAATGAACCGTACTTTTGTGTTTAGGCTGCGTTCAAACTCTAAACATGTGTCTTACAGTGTATTATAAACACCGGGTGAAACCGACAGTCCACTTGGAGCGTACATTATTTATTAGGGTGTATATATTACAGCGTTGACGAGGTTGCATCTGTTGCTATCGTGTGGTTTGTCTACCATGCGTTTTAGGGTCAATCCGTAATTTTCTGTCGGTAGACGTCAAAAGAGGAACTTTACACGAACATGTATACTTTGAATGTAAATGATATTTCGACATAACGTTTTAGTATCTGGGCCTGTATTATACAACTGAACATCAAAATCATTTGTAACATCAGTCCGTATACATTCTCACTAATATTTATGTTTGATGAAAGATAGTGAAAAGATGAAAGACGCAAACAAAGAATGCAATCTTCTTCCCGAATTTTTAGTTGGCATTGCCACAAATATACCTGTATTATGGGGCGCGAAAAAAACATTCTTTTATCTGGATATATATCCTAAAAACGGTTATGGTATTATGCTATATATGACGCTTTGGACATCGAATTAATGTAACGCGGCCAACGAAAAGATTTCCGGGTGGGGCCTTTAGACTGTATACGGACAATTTTGATGTATGTAATAGCGACATGTACTAGAGAAGAAATTGCCCCCTACGCGGGCAGTGACTATTGAACAAGTTTTGTGAAAAGGTCGTGTATCACATCGACCAGAGAAAATAATGCAAACGCAATGGGTTGAGTTACCTCAAATCGGCCTCTTGTTTCCGAAAAACGTGACTTCACCTGCGATGGAAGTATTGCTAATAGCAATGTTTTGTATTTCCTCACGCACGTATAACTGTTTAATTGCACTGTAAACATATAATTTTATAGCAGATTATAGATAGGTTGGAGAAAAATAAGCCGTTAAAATAAATTTGATGACTACGTTCAGTTGAAATTATTATTTTCCACATGCAAAGTGTTTTAACCTATATAGATTTTAAGAGAGTTCCCATAACAACATCAGAGCCATATAGCATGGTGATAAACGTATAGGCCTGCATCTTCTTAAGTCTGTTCAAAACTCGGTCATCTAATATGGAGGTCGTAAAAATCAACAGTTGCCCAAACATAAATTTGATTTTTGCAGAGTGTAAAACAAACTGAAATATAACCAATTATTTTCTCCGTGATTATCGTAATCAACCTGTAACCATCTGGGTCATCTATACGCGACTGAGAGCGTGTGTATCCATTTCCAGGCTACTTTCGGCAACGATACGAGGGGATCCCCCGAAATCCACACGACGTGATGTCATCAGCCAATCAGCTAAACCGACGAAACCTTTTTTTTTTTCGAAAAGTGAATTTTTGGACGATTTTTCTGTCAGACTTTGCGAATTTTTGTTTTTTTTTCGAAAAAAACTGCATGATAAATTAGTAAATAATAATCTGATATGAAATAAAATGTTTTACCCACTTCTCCATGCAGAAAAGCAAAATAATTGAAGAAATCTGACGAAAACATCACTTTTCTGGTACCCCACATGGCCGCCATTTTGAATTTACCCATGATTCTTTGCTCGAGGGCCATGCAAATAGACTCAAAATGACCCTAATATGATAATCTGCACTGTCACGGCGTTTCGGCTCTCAATTTGTTGTCGTTCTGGAGATAGGAGCAATATAACAACAGGGAGGTCGAAAGTGCCCCCCCCCCTCCCAGGCCAGGTAGGGTTAAAGTTGCCAAAATATACATTATGATAAACGAAATGATCATTTCTTCAAACAGTAGGATAACTTGATGCATATGTACAAAATTTATAGAAGTTATCACCGATTGAGACATGACCTCATGTTGTAGCATAAGGGAAAACGAGAATCGACTACTGGATGTCCTATGTGACGCTTTTATCTATCAGGCCACCGCTTTTCATCGAACCATGTACATAATCAGTCCAAGGAAGCTTCATGGAATTTAATCATTAAATATGTATCAATAACGTCACACTATGCAAAACTGGTGATGACAGTCAATGGAATTTTATATCTGGAAACTCAACTTAATATATCCAGGCGTAATTGACAAAAAATCTTGAAAAAATTCTCGGAATATGATACGAAAACAGGATGTCAGTCATTTAGGTTTATGCGAGTATGTACCTGCGTAGCGGATGCTTTCTCCGATACTATGTCACCGATCTTGGCTTTTCCTATTAGCCATGTGACACAGTTATAAGCTGGCATAGTAGAAGTCATACGAGTTTTTACATGGGCATATACCCACAGTGACTATACCCACAGTGACTATACCCACGGTGACTATGCCACAGTGACGATACTCACTGTGACGATACCCACAGTAATTATACCCACAGTGACGATACCCACTGTGACTATACCCACAGTGACGATACCCACTGTGACTATACTCACGGTGACTATACCCACAGTGACTATACCAACAGTGACTATACCCACAGTAACTATACTCACGGTGACTATACCCACAGTAACTATACCCATAGTGACTATACCCGCAGTGACTATACCCACGATGACTATACACACATTGATTATACCCACGATGACTATACCCACGATGACTATACCCACAGTAACTATACCCACGGTGACTATACCCACAGTAACTATACCCACGGTGACGATACCCACAGTAACTATACCCACAGTGACTATACCCACAGTGACTATACCCACAGTGACTATACCCACGGTGATTATACCCACAGTGACTATACCCACAGTGACTATACCCACGGAGACTATACCCACAGTAACTATACCCACAGTAACTATACCCACAATAACTATACCCACAGTAACTATACCCACAATAACTATACCCACAGTAACTATACCCACGGTGACTATACCCACAGTAACTATATCCACAGTAACTATAACCACAATAACTATACCCACAGTGACTATACCCAGAGTGACTACCTCCATGATGACTATACCCACAGTAACTATACCCACAATAATTATGCCCACAGTAACTATACCCACAATAACTATACCCACAGTAACTATACCCACAATAACTATACACATAGTAACTATACCCACAATAACTATACCCACAGTAACTATACCCACAATAACTATACCCACAGTAACTATACCCACAATAACTATACCCACAGTGACTATACCCACAGTGACTACCTCCATGATGACTATACCCACAGTAACTATACCCACAATAATTATACTCACAGTAACTATACCCACAATAACTATACCCACAGTAACTATACCCACAATAACTATACCCACAGTAACTATACCCACGGTGACTATACCCACAGTAACTATACCCACAATAACTATACCCACAATAACTATACCCACAGTAACTATAGTTATACCCACAGTAACTAGTGTCCAGAATAATAGGAACTGTGGACACTCTCGTGTTCTGGCACATGTAGGGACCGTCGTGATATGACTGAAACAATGTTGAAAACGACGTTAAACCCTACTCACTCACTCCCACAGTAACTATACCCACAGTAACTATACTATTTTGGACGATTTTTCTGTCAGACTTTGCGAATTTTTGTTTTTTTTTCGAAAAAAACTGCATGATAAATTAGTAAATAATAATCTGATATGAAATAAAATGTTTTACCCACTTCTCCATGCAGAAAAGCAAAATAATTGAAGAAATCTGACGAAAACATCACTTTTCTGGTACCCCACATGGCCGCCATTTTGAATTTACCCATGATTCTTTGCTCGAGGGCCATGCAAATAGACTCAAAATGACCCTAATATGATAATCTGCACTGTCACGGCGTTTCGGCTCTCAATTTGTTGTCGTTCTGGAGATAGGAGCAATATAACAACAGGGAGGTCGAAAGTGCTCCCCCCCACCCTCCCAGGCCAGGTAGGGTTAAAGTTGCCAAAATATACATTATGATAAACGAAATGATCATTTCTTCAAACAGTAGGATAACTTGATGCATATGTACAAAATTTATAGAAGTTATCACCGATTGACACATGACCTCATGTTGTAGCATAAGGGAAAACGAGAATCGACTACTGGATGTCCTATGTGACGCTTTTATCTATCAGGCCACCGCTTTTCATCGAGCCATGTACATAATCAGTCCAAGGAAGCTTCATGGAATTTAATCATTAAATATGTATCAATAACGTCACACTATGCAAAACTGGTGATGACAGTCAATGAAATTTTATATCTGGAAACTCAACTTAATATATCCAGGCGTAATTGACAAAAAATCTTGAAAAAATTCTCGGAATATGATACGAAAACAGGATGTCAGTCATTTAGGTTTATGCGAGTATGTACCTGCGTAGCGGATGCTTTCTCCGATACTATGTCACCGATCTTGGCTTTTCCTATTAGCCATGTGACACAGTTATAAGCTGGCATAGTAGAAGTCATACGAGTTTTTACATGGGCATATACCCACAGTGACTATACCCACAGTGACTATACCCACGGTGACTATGCCACAGTGACGATACTCACTGTGACGATACCCACAGTAATTATACCCACAGTGACGATACCCACTGTGACTATACCCACAGTGACGATACCCACTGTGACTATACTCACGGTGACTATACCCACAGTGACTATACCAACAGTGACTATACCCACAGTAACTATACTCACGGTGACTATACCCACAGTAACTATACCCATAGTGACTATACCCGCAGTGACTATACCCACGATGACTATACACACATTGATTATACCCACGATGACTATACCCACGATGACTATACCCACAGTAACTATACCCACGGTGACTATACCCACAGTAACTATACCCACGGTGACGATACCCACAGTAACTATACCCACAGTGACTATACCCACAGTGACTATACCCACAGTGACTATACCCACGGTGATTATACCCACAGTGACTATACCCACAGTGACTATACCCACGGAGACTATACCCACAGTAACTATACCCACAGTAACTATACCCACAATAACTATACCCACAGTAACTATACCCACAATAACTATACCCACAGTAACTATACCCACGGTAACTATACCCACAGTAACTATATCCACAGTAACTATAACCACAATAACTATACCCACAGTGACTATACCCAGAGTGACTACCTCCATGATGACTATACCCACAGTAACTATACCCACAATAATTATGCCCACAGTAACTATACCCACAATAACTATACCCACAGTAACTATACCCACAATAACTATACCCACAGTAACTATACCCACAATAACTATACCCACAGTAACTATACTCCACAATAACTATACCCACAGTAACTGTATACCCACAATAACTATACCCACAGTGACTATACCCACAGTGACTACCTCCATGATGACTATACCCACAGTAACTATACCCACAATAATTATACTCACAGTAACTATACCCACAATAACTATACCCACAGTAACTATACCCACAATAACTATACCCACAGTAACTATACCCACGGTGACTATACCCACAGTAACTATACCCACAATAACTATACCCACAATAACTATACCCACAGTAACTATAGTTATACCCACAGTAACTAGTGTCCAGAATAATAGGAACTGTGGACACTCTCGTGTTCTGGCACATGTAGGGACCGTCGTGATATGACTGAAACAATGTTGAAAATGACGTTAAACCCTACTCACTCACTCCCACAGTAACTATACCCACAGTAACTATACCCACAATAACTATACCCACAGTGACTATACCCACAATAACTATACCCACAATAACTATACCCACAGTGACTATACCCACAGTAACTATACCCACAATAACTATACCCACAGTGACTATACCCACAGTAACTATACCCACAATAACTATACCCACATTGACTATACCCACAGTAACTATACCCACAATAACTATACCCACAGCGACTATACCCACAGTAACTATACCCACAATAACTATACCCACAATAACTATACCCACAGTAACTATACCCACAATAACTATACCCACAGTGACTATACCCACAGTGACTACCTCCATGATGACTATACCCACAGTAACTATACCCACAATAATTATACCCACAGTAACTATACCCACAATAACTATACCCACAGTAACTATACCCACAATAACTATACCCACAGTAATTATACCCACAGTGACTATACCCACGGTGACTATACCCACAGTGATTATACCCACAGTAACAATATCCACGGTGACTATACCCACAGTAACTATACCCACGGTGACTATACCCACAGTAACTATACCCATAATAACTATACCCACAGTGACTATATCCACAGTGACTATACCCACGGTGACTATACCCACAGTGATTATACCCACAGTAACTATACCCACGGTGACTATACCCACGGTAACTATACCCTCAATAACTATACCCACAGTGACTATATCCACAGTGACTATACCCACAGTGACTACCTCCATGATGACTATACCCATGGTGTCTACATCCACGGTGGGTGAATCCAGAGTGGGTATGGTGCATGTGCGAAAGTTTGCCAGTTACTTGCCGACGGGCGGTGGTTTTCTCCGGGTACTTCGGCTTCCTCCACCAACAAAACTGGCTATCACCATGTGAGTGAAATAACCTTGAGTGTGACATTGAACCACCCCCCCCCCCAACTCTTCCAGCGTGACTATACCCACAGTGACTATAAACCTACTGTGAATATACCCACAGCGACTATACCCACAGTGACTGCGCCTGGTGCTTATAACCAAGTCTGCTATACCAATACATATCTATACTAACATCTCTGACCATTAAAACTAACCAGGCCCACGCGTGTTTCACAATGATAGGCTAAGTTGTTTAACAAAGGAATAAGCCTGAACACCCATCACTGACCGTCTATTATGACCCTATACGACCTCAATGACCTTTGTCTGTGATACTATCCATCCATTATGACGTAACCCTATGTAATTACGTCTCGGTATATGGAAAAACGATTACGAAGTTTTATACAGAGAAAAAGTTCTTTAAATCGTGATATAATTCGAATCATTTGCGTACACTTCGCCATCCATAAGCTGGCTTGCGAATCGTGTCTCCATTATCGCGGAGCGATATCCGATACTTTACCGTATACCGTTCGGTCTTCTTCCGGCGGAGAACAGATCTGATAATTTACAGGATTTTCTTCTGAAACTTCTGAAACATATATTGACGGGGCTTACAAAAGATACAGATATGAATAACTTCCGTATCATTCAATGGTGTTGTAGATTTGTAATCTGGAAGCAGTAGGACAGCATATGACTCGAAAATGGCGGGTTGCGTTGGGGTAACGTCGGTAGAGTTTAGCTGATTGGCTGACGACATCACGTGGTGCTGATTCGGGGAATCCCCTCTTATAGTTGCCGAAAATAGGCTGAAAATGGATACGCTCTCAGGGTCAGTCTTATCGCGTATAGATGACCCAGGTGGTTACAGGATGATTACGAATATGACGGAGAAATTAATTGTTTATATTTCAGTTTGATTTACACTCTCAAAAATCAAATTTATGCCAAGGCAACTGTTGATTTTTACGCGCTCCATAGTAGATGACCGAGTTTTGAAAAGACTCTATAAGATACAGGTCTATACTTTTATCACCATGCTATATGGCTCTGTTGTTATGGGAACTCTCTTAAAATCCATTTAGGTTAAAACACGTTGCATGTGGAAAATAATAATTTCAACTGAGCGTAGTCATCAAATTTATTTTAACGACTTATTTTTCTTCAACCTATCTATAATCTGCTATAAAATTATATGTTTACAGTGCAATTAAACAATTATACGTGCGTGAGGAAATACAAAACATTGTTATTAGCCATACTTTCATCCCAGGTGAAGTCACGTTTTTCGGCCAATCAGGGTCCCCATTATTCTAGAGTGCGGAGTTTGTTTGTAAAATGCACGACAGACTTGTGCTAAAGAACGTGCGGCTGACAATGGATTTTAATTGGGTCTTTACCTTCGTTTTAGGCGTTCCGAAATGCAGTCACTTAAATATGGCTTGTTCATGTATCTAATAACTTAAGAGAAATCAAAGGAACAGAGAGTCAATAAAATACAATAACCGTATATGTACTTTCTTTGGTGATATTGAATAGATTGATTTTAGTGACATATTGAAGTTATGAAACAGTTACAATCTCAAAGGACGCGGAGCGTTTTAGCGAGATTTGGGCCCCATGACGTGCGATTAGGGGTGCTAAATACGAAATATTACGTATGAAATTAATTTTCGGTTTTCACAGAAAACATTATTTCGTTATATGCTTATGGTAATTATGAGGCACTGGGTCTACGGATTATTGAATAAGAGAATCTTAAAATAGTGGATGTGTGCAAAATATCACCGACTCTGAGGTGACAACAGCACCATTTTTTCTCTCCACAAAAATTGCTGACTTTGGGCCAAATTTGAGATCTGGACCTTTGAACTCGATTTTATTTTTGGCTACGTGATCTTCCCTTCATATATCCACTCGCCAAAAAAAATTTTGACTTTCAATAATTTCTTAATTTTGAAGCACAGTCAGTGGCCTTGACCTTTGACCTACCAACCAAAATTTTGGCTCGGGACATCTGTATAACCCTGGTAATCATTTGAGAGGAATCGGTATTTGTTGAAAAGTTATGGAACTAAATGCCGAAGTCGGGAGAAGAAGGAGAAAGAGAAGAAGGAGAATTGTTTACACTCAATCAAAAAATAGCTCCAATGAGATTAATAATCTTAAAAAAATCTTAAATAAGTAATCACAGTTCTGTCCTCTATCATGTGTCTGTAGCACAAGACTAAGCACGCGATAAGTGTTCTCATATCAAATAGAATAATTTGCAGAACTTCTTAGCTGCTCTTAACAATTTTTAACTCCGCTTGTTTTTTTTTGTAAATTTGTAGAAAAATCTTAAATAAGTGAAAAGTGGGAGCCACATAAGAAATTAAGAAATTTGAGGATATTTAAGAAAAGGTGAGAAATATTTTTTTGTGGGACTCCGCTTAAGAAAAGTAAACATTTATGCGAGTTCTCAAAAAAAAAAGTTCAGAATTGCCAAGAACAGCCAAAATGTTCTCAAACTATTCGATTCGATGTGAATAGACTTATTTGTCAGGTGCTTGTATTTACTGTAGAACAAAAAAAAACTGTGATTTCCAGTTTAAGAATTTAAGAAAATTAATTTCTTTCTAGCAAAAATCCAAAAAAACACTTTTCACAGTATAGGACTTCGCCAGATATGGCTGACGGAGTCCAAAAATACTTTATCGAATGTTCCTGTCGTCTGTATGGCGAACCAATTCTTATAGTCGGGGAAAGTAATTTCGTCGAGGCCAAGGGCCAATACGGGGCGCCACCTACATTTATAATTGAGCATAAAGACATGTGGCTAATGAGAACGTCTGCTATGAATCAGTGTCGTCTGTTTCTTTGAATTATGAATTCTGCCACGCGCTCGCGGAGGATATACTTAAGGTATATTTAGATGTATATTTATTTAAAACATATACGAATATGGCTCGAAATAACTGACGCTTTCACGCGCATAGGTTGGTGGACCACGGATAGACAGAGCGCTTAAGAAAAGCAAAACGATCAACAACATTTTATTGTGCACTCCATCGGACACCGTCTCTGTTAACAATCATCTGCGCCAACCCAGTCAAATCAAATCTCGGTTGAGATATCCCTGAACTTGTTTTCCTTGGTATATTAGTACAGTGGGTGGTAATCTCCTTTCCAGGAGTTGTTTTGCAACTGGATTTCTATAGCAGAGTTAGATGTCGATAGCCAAGCAGTCTGAATATTATTGACAGCCGTTGTCATATACGCCAAGATCAAAGATACTTTCTCTTCAGTGCGCTCGATGTTCATTACTTGCATACCGATTTATAAATTGCCAGTTTCTGTAGAGGCGTGACTATGAAATTTCGATCGACGAGCTACCGAGGTAAAAGCTGCGAGTGTTTCTGATTGACTGAAGCTCGAATAAGCAATATAAAGTTTCGGAGACGTGCGAATGTCCATATAGTCGGGGTGATAAAACCTCACTGAACGAAAAGAAATGAGAAATTTATAACGATATGTAGGGAATAATCATGATTCGTGTCTTAGCAGATATACTGAAGAACTGGTCGAAGCTTTTATTCACCGATTTTTCATAGTAATTGTCGTAATAACAGAAAATTCGGTATTTTAAAAAAAAGTGAAGCGGGATTAAACAACGAAAGTCGAGAGAAGCAAGTCAATGTCAATAATTCTCGACCGAATGACAAACAAGTTTTAAAAAAATATATAAAAAAAAACAAAATTTCTCAAGAAAGCTTGACAAGTTTCGAAAAACGCGAGGGCCAACCAGAATCCAGAGGCTTTAGTTATCATTATTTATCTTTTGGCTTCATTTGGCATGTCTTCCTCACCTCGTCATTATCAACCCCGGCACGGCATATCCGACAAAGTAATCTACCCTGAGTTGGAATATGATATACCATATAGAGTCATGGGTCAAGGCAGATAAATCTCGGACAATTACTAGACCAGTTCTTCTATGTTTGTTCATGTTTTCATCTCTATTTAGTCTCTAAACGAGATATTTTTTATCACGAACACTTTGAGCGTCATTTAAACTCCTGACACAATCGAAGTGACATAAAGTTCCAAACACAACAGAAGAGCAGATTTGAGGCGAACAAGAGCGGTACAGTAATTCGAGCGGTACAATAAAACGGTGTCGGGGTTTTATTTGAATTGCAAGGCGAAGGGGTCGAACTATTGCCTGTATTGCCTCGGGCCATGAATAATGTGACGCGCTAAGTTCTTAGTTTGAAGGCAATAATCGTTCTGCGCTGACACAGCGACACAGCGGGGCATCGGTAACGAACAAGTTTCAGTTACAAAAGCCTTGAAGGGAAATTAGCGCGTTTCCTCAACAAAATTAGTAGTTACGGCCCATAACTTGTGATCTAGTATCGCGACGACCGGGAGAAAATTGCACCTTGCCGTTGTAGCGCATCTGTTTCTCCGTACAACTTAACTATCAAGACATCCTTACAAGCGATACAGAGCTGTAGTGGCAGAAAGCTAATTTGCCCAGTCGACATTTGTCACGCCAAAAAATCTTGTTTGTTTCTTATGAATATCCGCCTCCTTCAACCCTCGATTTTATCACGAGCTTGTTCATTGCGCGCGCTGGTTGCCTGTATCGATGTCTTCTTCAATTTCGATCGGATTTCAAACGAGGAGGTTGCGAGAGAACATTAAAGGCCAGCTAAAATTGATGTCTCAAAATCTCCGCCACGGCCATAATTCACCATCCATTAATCACTCCATTTAATGGGTAATCTTATTTCCATGTACATGGTTCGGATTTCTTCATATTACCCGCCAGTCTTTTGAGTTTGATGAAACGCAGACGGCAAAGACATATTCCACTGAAAGCAGACGACATTATGAAATTTCATTTTTGCTCTTCATTTCTTCTCTTGTCCCATTTTCTCCGCCAGTACCTATCTTTGTAGTGGTACAACCCGGCCCTTACGCGTGAGAAGTAAGCTGACCACAGACGTCATAGACATATTCCACTGAAAGCAGGCGACATTATGAAATTTTAATTCTCCTCTTCATCTCTCCCATTCCTTGAGTAAATGATATGTGACCTTAATGTGTGAAAAACGCCATTGAGTGTGACGGTAATAGAGCTGTTTTTCTTCAATCCAAAGCCTTCCAAATCATATTTTTCTTGAAGTTCAGATAAATGTTCTTAAATCTCAGCCCCCCCCCCCAAATAAAAAAAAAATAATATTAATAATAATAATAATAATAGAAAAAAAATAATAATAAGAAAATGCGAAGATAAATTGCACATAAATGGATTCGTGATTGATCAAAATGTGCTATCTATATAGTCTATTCGAGGCATTTATAGGGAGGATTCTCTTGCGACAAAGATATGACACCTCAAACCAAAACCAATCATGGTTCTTTGAAAGAGCCAAACTTCACAACCAGACAAAAACTGATGACCCATCACCCTTTAATGGTGATCAGATCTGGTCATCACCATTAACAGGTGATGATTTTGTCTCATCACCCTTGAAAGGCGATGACCTAAATGTACAGTCATTGCTCATCACTCCTCAGAGGTGATGGCCATCATCTTTGAAGGTGATCATAAAAATTGTTATGGCTCTAACTCATCACCTCTTCGTAGTGATAGTTGTTCACCTTTTTTCTGGCTGCTTTATCTATATATTTTGATAAAAATATAATTTTGATTGTTGGTGTCAAATTTTAATTACAAGAGAAAACCCTCCTTATATAAATACCTAAAAAAATCTAAATGCACAGGTAGCATAACATAACATTTATCTAACATAAATCCATGTTTATACATCTGACCTTCGCAAGATTTCATCGCAATATCGCAGAGATATTTAAGCACTTTTTATGTCAAAAAAAATCTGATATTTCAGGGTTTGGATTGAGAATAAAATCAGCTTTATTACCGTCAAATAACGTTATCCTTTGATGCAATATTGTATGGTTCATCGGAGTAAAAATCTTACTTTAATGAGATAGGACAATCTAGGTAAACCGAGATTATATATCAGGGAAATGTTCCGACTGAGATTGTGAGATAGGCATTGAGGACAGTTTCATCACTGAACTAATTTTATTTGGACCATATGTCGACGGATGTATAACAATTTTGGACGCTCCATACGAGTGTGAACGATGGGTGACCACTTGTACTTATATCACATCTAGACAATGAATACCCAATATTCCATCATCACTTTTTCAGATTCTAAATATCTGGGATCTCTTTCTCTCTTTCATTTACTTTTCGCCCTAATCCACAGGGGCTCGTTACCGTTGTTAATTGATTATTTAGATTGATTATAGGGGAGAGGTCGAGGTACGGAATAAATATTCCCTACCTCGACCCCCTCTACTATAATCAACCTAATTAACCAATTAACAACGGTAACGAGCCCCTGTGCCCTAATCCACGTTTTTCACATATATTGGTGTACTGTGTTCTATATCATCATTTTGTCTATGTTTCTGTCTTCGTTTTATAATGTTACAACCTTAGACACCGTCTGTATTTTTCTGTCCTCTCATAAGAGAAATGCGACATCTCTTTTATCAGTCCAATACTATCATTTTTTTAAAATGGTATTAATTATGCAATTAACCAACTCTTTATTATCTGCCTATCTGAATGGCTTATGATCACAATTATATGAAAATATATTTAATTGATATCATTACCTTCATTGATGAGGAGTAATTTTAAGTGGTAATATCTACCCTAAGACGTATAAGAATAAAGGGGTGAGGTGATCTCCCATGGCATTAGTTCCACCCTCCTAATAAAGTCAATATGGGGCGCCTTGTAAATCAGCCACGCCTAACACCCCTCACATTTGATTCCTGTTAAAATAGTTCAACCCCTTTCTCCCATAAATCATATCTTAATATATCGCAAAGCTGATTGGCCATAAGAAAAAAATACAAAAAGCAAATAAAGTGCGCACATTTATTTTTCGACCAAGATTTTTTGTTATTCTGTTATTTTGGAAAAGACATGATTTTTCAAGGCCGCGTGAGATCTTAATTACTTCATGCAAGCCTGTTATGTTCAAAACGTGATTTATTCACGTGAGAGCTTCTGCCCTTGACACTGAGAGTCTTGGTCAACCGGAGTATCGGTCTTTTCCCAAGGCACCATCAATAAGATAAGCATCAGACATCTCGTTGGATTCTGGCAGGATAAATTACTTGGCATACGAGGCCTTTCCGTGCGCAATAAAGATCTTTATTAAAGGGTTTAACGCATAAAGAAAATAAAGATTGTGCATTTAGATGAGCGCGGCCTGATTCGTTGATAAACCCTTGTCACTGACAACGTTTTCATTTGTGTGTAGGATTGAAAACGGTTTGTACAATACCCGGTTTTGACAAAGATCAGAGATTTCGCGATATCCGGTATTTCACGAGGAGGGATTAAAGTCGCCTCTAAACGCTAGAGAGCTCATTATTCACACCGCGGATAAGCACTCTATAGATCTTATCAAAACGGGGAGGTTTTCGTGGTGTTTTGCCCTCTCTCATTAAGTCCTTGTTATAGCCCTTTTGGGGGCACCTGCTGATTTTGGGCGTGTGATGGTCAGAATACGGAACATCTGTCGTTTTCATGAACACTACCGGTCAGTCTTAGTTGCCATGGAAACAATGAAACGGTTAATTATTTTGTCAGTGGCGTATACAGGCAGCCAAGTGGAAAGATCCATAGCTAATTATGGGTGAATAATGATAAAGCATGTCACCAATTATACAATTCAATCTTGAGATACTGCGAGTTCAAATAAAATGACCTTCTAAGGGTTAGAGATTTTTAGAAAATTAACTTGTTCTAATCCGTTTAGACATTTACCACGAGAGACCATGAGAACTACAGAAGGGTTAATTTGACAACACGCATCAGGTTATCTTGCTTGTACCCCCTCCCTCCCCCCCTTTCCCACGCATCCATGTCGGCTAGAACTTCCCATGTACACTGTCAGAAAGATTGAGACAACATGATCCAATATTTTTGGGTATACAAAAATGGATCAAATTCGATTTTTACCCAAAATTTGTGAGTCCTCTGATCCACATGTCACGTCTATACCCAAAAATAATGAGTCAAATTGACGCAATCTTTCTAACAGCTTACATTATAAGAATTAGAAATTGGTTTTTCATGGTTTTTGGTTGGCTTGTAGTGAGATTGTATTTTTGAAATGTCGTCCTATATAGTGGTGGTATTTTAAAATGTTGAAATGTTTTTTGCATGTTTATGATCCAAGATCCATAACAGGCTTTCAAAATTCGAAAATGTTTTTTCCGCCCAAAATAAAAATTCATAATCAACTCTATAGGTTGGAGATTAGAAAAAGTGGCAAGAACATTTCCGTATACCAAAAATTTAAATTTTAAAATGAGCTGTCGGGACGTCTGGAACTACCTCTGGATTTGTCGGTATCGAAAAGAGTACTGCTGGTGAGCCACGCAAGTTTTATCAACTGATCAAGCAATTAATTTATTCAAACTTTGGAACAAATAATATTGAGTGCAGTAACTTGGTTTAGGAAACTACCTGTCATAAATCGGTTCATAAGTTTATATGAACTAAGCTCATATAATTCAGTTGAAGAAAGCCGAAGAACATCCTAATTCTGTGAAAATATAGAACTAGTTTTGATGATTTTATTCTATTGCGAGTTATTTGTTTCATATCTATAATTACGATATTTCGGCCGTGAAACGAAGATTATATTTTGAAATAGGCTGTTTGTTTTCGTATGTAAAGTGGTGTAATAAGTGATGGTTTAGCGGGGCTGAAAGGTGTCATATATCGGAGTGAAAGAAAAGAATATCCAGTAAGAAAAAAATAATGTCCGGCTCTCTAATAATCTAACTATTTAAAAACATTTTTTTTCTTGAGTTGCTAATTTATTTATTTGTCCAGCTCAGAGACAAACAGGTTAACTAGAGAAAAATTCTTTCATGGGACAAATAATTGGTATATTTCAACCTGTATAGAAAATAGGTTTATGACACGTGTAGATCGATAGCGGCTTCGAGTCCATCTTAAGATCATGTCGCGTTCATGAGTAAACCAACAATTCAAAAGGAGAAGGCGGTACATTTTATATTAGTCTACAATTGTTTAAAAACTGGAAAGAGAAATGTTAACGACCCTTGGATTCATGTTAACGGTATGCGACAGCGCACTTTTCTTAGAGCCGTCAAAAGGTGTGAAAAAAGGAAATTTGAATAGAATGTATTTACTTGTGTGTACAAAATATCCCCTGGACAATCAAGATGAGATTTTGAGAGATAACAGAGATAAAGATCATTTTTCCTATCACCGCTCTAACAATGGAAAAAATCCATTTTAAACATGTCAGATACCAATTGATATAGAATAGTCCATTTTTATCTGAGAGGGGTCTGAGGTTGCTTTTTATTTTTTACCATTTATGTATCCGGATTCCAATGGAGATAGTAGTTTCAATGAATATTTTGGCTGCACAAATTTATGACAAATTGCGCGTTTCGGCGTAAAATGCTCAACGATGGTTTGGAATCGGCGAGGCGAAATTGTTTACAACGCTCACCTTTTTCATCCCGAGAAAGGCCAATATTGGACCACTCCAAAAAAACATGGAGTTTATTCCATGCTTGGTTGATTTATCTGATGTTATCAATATTGACCGTTTTTGTAGAACCGTTGGGGCATATCCATGTTCCACTCCTGTACTTTCACATTTAATTCTCCTTTTCAATTTGAAATTACATCTGTTTCCGGTAATACAAAGCACGTTTCACGGGTTAAATCGAGAGGAGCGGTCATGTTCGTTAACATTTCGTCGGAACCGAGTTCTTAGAGACATTGTCTGCAACTTGTAATAGATATCAGCCTTTTCAATCATATACTTGAAGATATTATAATACCCGTAGTTGACAGTAATCGTGATTTGACGAATCTGTAACTCGGATCATCGGAAACTCTTCCTCTCTCTTACAAGAAGCGAGCTTGTGTTGATTAAGTTTGAACTAATACCTATGAATCTAAGCGCTAACAATGTCATACACTCCATCTTGGTTCTTATTTTTTTTTTTGATATCTGATTCTACATGAATGAGTTTTCATGTCGTATTTTTGAAAGTGTCGTGGACCTGATGCAGTCACGCTTTGATTGTGACTGTTCATGGAACAACATGGACACATTGCACCATAGGATGCGCGTACGCACCCGAATGCCAGGTTTTCATATTTTCTTTTCTATATTCATAATGGATTAGTTATAATGATGGAAATATCGGCCTATCTACTTGGTTTACTTTTATTTGAAATATTTCAAGCAGCATTAGAACAGTGCTGCAAACGTGGTATATGCTATCTCGATCCAGGCCGATTTCAGAAATCTGCCCTTGTTCTTGCAGAAAAAATACTACAGATTAAATCAAAAGAAGAAGTCAGGTATTTCTATCGTTAGTCAACCAATATAAAGTATAGAGACGGATATCTAAAAAGCTTTGCCTTTGCCTTGAAGCAGAATTATGCTAGCTTGTGTTTTTGATTATAACTACTATATATATATCTTTCGCTTCACTCATAAAAGCAGTCAATACGCATGTCTGGGTTACATTGCAGTAATTGGAACTCTTCCGCGCGGGAGATTAATTTAGTCCATACACAGAGGTTTTGGTAGGGCCAGAATCTCAATCAGAGATATCAAAATGTATGATCCGGTATTACTGGTTTGAATTCTTTGCCAAAAATGTATTGGGTTTGGAATTTAACGTACTAGTTCTTTCATAATTATGAATAACGGGAAAGGTTTCCCATTATTTTTGGGAAGTCTGGCACTTCAATAGGTCAATCTCAGTAACCTCAGATATAATATCACGGAATATTCTATCTCACATCAGCGCTATATAAATCCCGTGCAAATTTCAAACTACATATCTCGGCCAATCAGGGGGAAGCAACTTTATAATAACGACTCTTGTAATTAAACACATGGGCACGTGGATCAAAATAGTAAACAATACAGTGAAACAGTATCCAAATAAGTTAACATATCTAGACATGGTTCGTGAAAAGCGTTCTTCTCTAGAAAATTCATAGGATTACTAACGTCGAATAGTCTTTTTTTTTGTCGGGCGGCTGGGAATATATATCCAAAAAGACCGTCTCACGGAAAGATTTTAAATATCCGTGAACGAAATGCCAATCAGTTTCAAACTGAATAACCAGACTTGTCGTGATTGGCTTATTATGGGTTCTCGGAGAATATCGGCAAACAGCTTGCATAAATTTTTCATAGCGTTATCTCTAGACGGTATTTCCCGATATACGAGCTTGGTTTTATAGCTTGCTTCATAGACAGCTATTTGTCACTCCATCTATGAAGAGTTCCACTGTTTCCACCATCTCAACACTTGAGTTGGGATCCATAAGTCTCCGACATATTTACCGATGTTCCCCTGGGGCCGATAATCAGTCTAACCCATACCAGACACACAGTACCAAAAATTGCTTGACACTGTGGTTCAGTCATTTGGAAAGACGCGGTACAGGTGAGCTGGTCAATTGACAGAGTATTAATGTCAGTGATTTGTGTCCAGTTGTGGATGATTAATCAGATCGGACAGGTAAAATATCTGACCAGTCGACCGGACATGACATCGGGGACAAGATCGGACGCGATCGGACAAGAGCTGATCATGATGGGGTTAAATAAGGTCTCGCGAGAGATCAACCGGGTTGGTTCGGACAACATACGGCCAGTCTAATTGGCGGAAACAAGTGGGACATGATTTTCTACAGTTATCGTATCAAATAATAGTCCATATTTAGCCCTTTGATCTGCATTGTTTTCTCGAAGAATTGTCCTTGGTGTATTGTCAGTATTTGAAACAGAGAGATTGATTTGGAATAGCGATTAGCCTGGTTCGTTTATCTTTAGCCTTGTGTGGTAGAATGACAGTCTTTAGTTTCTTGTCGACGCGCGCGTCGCTCATGGAACATTCTTGGAACATTTTCAACAGCTTCTTTGATGAAAGGTAGAGTTCACAGCCCTTTTTCTGTCTGTTATCTATTGTAATAGTGTGGGAAGGGGACATTCCTGGTCTGATGCAGGACATTATATGCATTAACCCATATCTCGTAAATACGGGCTTTTAAAATTATTGAATCAAAAAATTATTTCATGCACCTACTCATTTCCATTGTCACTTTGGGCCCCACCTGTGAGGTGACGCTAACTGCCTTCGACGGTAATCCGTGGACATAGCTATAAAACATGTGTGTATGAAATGGTTACCCGTAGTGGGTTATGCCTGCTTTCGGTAACCTGTAATACGTTACCAAGTTATTTTCATGATACAGCTTGGACATATGGTAACCCAGATATAATAACCTCGTATGGCAACCTCCGGAAAGGTTACACCGAGTGATCTACATTAACACACATCTTCACAACATCAAGGTTTATTTTTGAACCAAAGGCGAAATCTTGACCTTGACCTTCCGCCCATTTTCAGTGTTTTTCACAGTTGCCTGACTGTGGGATACTTGATGGTAGATGAATCAGCATATTTTTAAAATATTTAAATGAATAAGTATTATTGTTTTTTCTTCAAATCGATTTTTGTAAAAATACATTTTCTTTATATTTATTATTTTCATAATTTATTGAAAATTGTACGTATTCATTTGCCACCAAATGTCTCACAAGCCAGGCAACTGTTATTTTCGAATCTGTAGTCACGGTCGCCAGGGTGACGGAAAAAAGTGATATGATTGGCCAATATAAACAGGATGTTCATTTGCTGATTGGTTGAAAAATATGATCCATCCCCATGCGTAACTGGTGTTAGCGAGGATGGGTAACACATGGACTATGGCGGTGAAGGTTTTGACAAGGGATTATATCAGTTGCCTATCATATACCGAATATCACGGTAAGCAAGAGTGAGTCTCTCCAAGTCAGCTTTACTTAACCAAATGGAGAACGCGTAATACACTCGGATTCCAATTGTGGTGCAAAATGAGACCCAGTCACTTGAACGGATACGCATTGAGGACTTTTCGAGTATTTTTTTTTTTTACAAGCGATCATCGGGTAATTTAAGAGGATTGAAGTTATCGATTCACGTTCATTCGAGAAAGAACGACACAGCATAAATACCACTGACACGCAAACAGTTGCGTTTTACAGCCACGACTTTTAGGAGATTTCATTTCCAGTTGAGGGAAAGACACAACTCCTTAAATTATTACTCAAGAAGACATGAATTCCCCTGAGATCGAGTATCAGTTTCATCTGATGAAACCAAGACGCATCTCCCAAGGATAAAATAGATGCACATTATTTCAAAATTCATTAAATAAATCGTCAAGTTTAAAATAAAATTATAATTTAGAAGTTATCGAATAAATTATAATTTGAGATCTACTGATACAAGCAAGAGCAAGATTTCAAAGTGATTGAACCATACCCATAACGGGGAATTTTGAATCTGGACTACTTCATATCTCAAGGCCGTTCGATGGACTCCAGGCAAGAAAATAACCATTGACAGCTACTCCATATTTCACCAGTCAACGCAACCAAACCTCTCACCGCGCATGCTCTGTTTCACAGGCTCACTCCACTTAATCCTGCCCTCAGTAAAGCAGAACATGGCTATGGCGTATAGGAAAGAACCAACACACACGCTGTTCACACATCGGCGAACTACTTTTCGTATACTTAGTCATTTTAACTGAGAAATGGACACTTTTCTTGCTATATTCAACCTATAGATATAACACAGGAGCGAAAACGTGATCGGAAACATCGACAAATACCGCGTAAAATATGTTATAATGTCACTTCCGGCGATGTGCACTCGTGTGGGAATCCTGTCCAATCACCGTAGCTGGGGTAGGCAACCCCATAACCAGGCACAAGATTCGCGTGCGTGGTGACATGCGGGGTCTGTCTGACCTACTTTCTCAGGATGTCCAGCAGTTCAAATACGGATAATGTCTGAGCAGATAAACAAATCATCCAATCAGGGCGGACTTAACGATTTGCGTCAGGGATAAGAACAGCGGCATATGCTTTAGATATATCGCGGATCGTCCTTGATGTCCAGATTGGCAACCACCTCACAAGGATATAACTCATTCACTGGAAACCGACAAGCTTCAAAATCATACAAATTAGAATGAAAATGTAGCGAAATATAATACTCACCCATAACTTTGAAAGAGCGTGATTAATAATTCTGAGTGAAAGTGGCTTTGTGTTTAATCTAAAAGTAATCCGAACTGGGTTGCGTAAGATGGAGCTAGCCGTTTCGAGGATGATACAGTCAACACCATGTGGGGACATTTAACGCCGTGGATAGGTTGTTATCTTGATCCGATTATTCGGTCTCTAGTCTCCCCTCATCTTAGCGAGCTACGGGAATTTACATTACATTAAATAACTACCCTTAGCCGATTGTCGTAGCAGGGTGTATTTGGACTGACGTCAGCTGCCTAATCATTGCGTCATGTCTGTTCCCGTACAAAAGAGTCAACGAAATTATATGCTTCCAAATGTTTGGCCTGAAGGCCAGATACGAGGATACGACTGTTAGATGATGCGCGAGACCAGACCTCAGGTGTGGAAGTTACCTTCTTTATTTCTCGCACGCATGGTGCATGGTGCATGGTGCATGGTGCATTGTTGGATGTTGTTTTTTTCTGATGAAGATCACTACTACAAACGGCTAAAAATATCTGAGAGAAATGAAATAGGCGAATATTTCACAGGGGAAAAGTGTTCCCTATTTTATGATGGGGATCCTTTGAGGCCCTCCACCAGATAATTTCATTCCACACCTTTGCTGGGCAGACAGCAAACAGAGGTGGGGGTGGGGGCGGGGAGCGAATCAAATTAAAGACAAACATAACCGCGGTTATATTCAGGGTAACCAGTTAACGGTTTCGGTGCGCTTTGATTTTATTCATCATAGTTTATACGCGCACGTAAACCCTGTAGATTATCTGGAAAATGAGACATTGGGAGGTCAATCGGCGACAGTGACACGAGAACATGTGGATGAATCAGGTAAAGATAACCGGTGTGTTCGTTATATTGAGACTGTGATAGCTTGTAAGTGGCTGCGGAAGTTAGAGAATGTTTTAGGTAGTTGTCCTCGCAGCGACGCCAAAGGAGTTGGGAAGAAGCTAGGGCTGGGCTTAAATGCTATGTTTGTTATCGTTCTGGACTTCTCCCCTATGATTGTCCACAGACAAGAAAACCAGAGCCGTCGAGTGGAAGATGCGGGAGATCTCAGCAGAGAGCTGGATATAATCCCATCAAACTAGATGGGATTGGATCTGTGACTAAAGGGTCAGTCCGCTGTACAAGTGACGCAAGATGTGAGCCAGTTGTGGTATTTTTTAGTGTGCAGCGGAATACCTTGTTTACTGAGGCAATTTCCTGGGGGATACGGGGTCGTCATCGAATCAGTTGGTGATTAGGGCGTATGAGCGATTAGGAAAATAAAGGTCAATTCTTCAGTCTGCGATGGTTGCACTGGCTACAGTATATGGGGTTGATTTGGCAGTTTATGGGACGTTTTATCTGCAATAACTTTCGAACAGCAGTTCGTTATACCTGCTCGGTATCATCTGAGTCGATTTTCAACGCGTTGTTGGTCTCTTGAGTGAATTCGTGAACATATTTACTGCACCTGACAGGAAGCTAGATCATACAGATGTTCCGCAAATATTACTGAAACGGGAAGGCTTCTTTTGGAGAAGATAACAGAATGCAAGATAGGGGTGAAATCGCAACGGGGATCTCCGGTGGCAGATGGTCCATCGAAGACAATGAGCACCATATTGAAATATCAAGAGGTCATGTGATTCATGTTGTTTGGAGTGTCGTTGGACAAGTTCAAACTCAAGGAGGGGCGTCAGATAGAGTTTTGAACCCAGTGGAAATAATATTGAGATAATTTGATCTTTGGAGTCGGATTACCCCCTCTCAACTCCATTCGAATGTATGGGTTGATTCCAATGACTCCAGAGGGCGCAACAGTGCTTCCACTCCTTCAGACAGTTCCATCTGCAGTGGACCGACCCATAACAGCGTTGATTTTAAACTGGCACATTCGAAAATAAATTATGGCATTACTATACAACTTAAACATGCGATACGATTAATGTTGAAGCTACTACTGTGCGATATTATATTTCCATGGGTCATAACAAATATGATTACCAGTACATTCGAAATAATTTTGGAATTCATTGTGTATAATTTGCCGATCGACAGTTCATGCATCCGCATGAGTGACTTGGTTTTGAGTCATGCGCACTAGGCGATTCCGGCGCGTCACATCTGGAGATTCATAGGAAATCCATGTTGTTGATTCCCGAGTGTACAATCGGACTCCTTCGTAGATTTCCACTCGGCGGCCCCGAATGAGGGGTGAACGAGACCGAGTTGTCTCACCTGGACACATACCGTATAGACATGTATCCACATGGGATTTCGCGACTCTCCTTTCCACAATCCCTCATCAGGACCTGTTTGACCGTCGTAGAGCATTAATTGTATCGGTGTTGAAAAAACTTATTGCCAATATATGAATGTCAGAAGCCATAAAGCATTCTTTAGCTCCACTACATACAAGGGATACCATTCAGGGATGTTTCATTGTTTATAGAGTTACTTGAATTTCTCAATAATAATATCTATGCGAAATGTAGCAACACAATATTTCAACAGCTAATACATATTTCAGTGGAGCTTATATGTGCACCCCTATTGGCTGACCTTTAACTGTTCTCTTATGAATACGGCTATATACAGACGCTTTCAAATATCGATCATTTCAAATCCCGTTCATTCTCATTCACCAACGCTATATATACGAGCTTCTCGCTGCGGATAATCGCTATATATATGGCACAGTGAAAGAAATATACTCACCTTCACTGGATTTGAAGGAAACAACCGATAGCCATAATGGCACATCATATTCAGACCTATATCTTTATACAAATGAAGCTGGCCTTCTCTCTCGTCGACTTTACAACAGAGATGATAAATTTGGCGATATCTATTGCTTGCTGAATTGCAAGATCTTTGGTGTTACGTTTCATAACGTGTCTACATCCGCTTAACCTGGTGCTAGGGGTCGTATGAACTCATGTACTTCAAGATCCTCATGGTGTTCATATGAACAGCCACAATCAAAGCATGACTAAGATACTTCATTCTCCTGATAACGACTTCACATCGAAAATCATATGGATTAAAAATAGTGATCAGCGATAAGGATGGCATTATGATGTCTTGCCGGCATTATTGAAAACTGTTGACAGCTTCTCTCTTGCAGGAGACTAGCCTATGTTTATGTATACTATGATTGCCTTTTTGAATTTGGTGCTACTGCTGTTACATGCATTAGGTCTTTGGACTATGGAAGCGAAAAATCTTTAATGGACGACGGATTACTGATGAATGACAGATCGCGTCCATAAGAGCCACGTGCAACGCGCGACGGAAAGGGCGACGTCGCGTTTAAAAAGGGCGATGTCGCGTCGCGTTATATCTCTTAACATTATAAGAACGCGACGCGACGCGCGACGGGAAGGGCGACGTCGTGGGCAACGTCGTGGGTGGCGTCGTCCTTCCCGTCGCCTGCGACACGCGACGCAAAAATGGCCGAAATAGAATAGAAATAGAATAGACTTCTGCCTCGAGTTAATGGCTTTATCGGAGGAGGTCAGGTACCATGTCTGTCAGAGATTATTGTCTTCCGTTTATCTTTCCCTTTGATTTGACTCAGGAACTCCTCATTTGACTCCTGTCCGAGTAGGAGCGAAAGTCCCCTTGGGGATTGGTTCCTGGCACGATTCCCTTGTGGTTGGATTGAGTATTTAGGTTTACTGCGCCCTCCTCAATATCCACGACATAATGTTCGTCGCTAGTTCATTTTGCTAGTTGTGAATAAATGTATATTAGATCTTACTTTCTGTATTGTGTTCTTCTGGTTTGTGTTCTGATTGGCTAATGCGAAATCTAAATCTCGCGTAGATTAGAAGCGTTTCGATTGGTTACTCTTTTGTCAGAGCTAGAATACATGTATCAAACGATACATTAAAAGGGTGGTGGAAAACGGTACCGGCGTACTGACAAGAAGTCATATGACCCCGCAGACAAATATACTGACTGCATAATTCTAAAAACATCACAAAAACCAAAAATGATTCCTGTGGTGATTTTGTTTCAGTCACGCTTGTATTGTAGCTGTTCATGTGGACATCTTGAATGACATGACCACCATGTCCCAAGCACAGGCTTGAGCGGTATTAGATACATATATTTCAGAGCGATAATGCAATATGTCAAGTCATCTGTTGGAAAATGATGGACTTTGTGACCGCCAGATAGTCAAAATCAGCCTAAACGAGGGAGTATTTATTCAATGCAAGTTCGTATTCAGAACAAGTATCTGCGATACCGATGCCGACCAAGCGCTTCATTCTCCACCATGTTTACAAGTCACAAAACAAAAATCACAATAATTTGTACAGACGGCAAGCCAGGGGACGAAACGTCAGCAAGCAGAATATCACCATATACAGGCAACAATTAAACGGTACATTAAAGGGTGGTGGAACACGACGCCGGCGTACCGACAAGAAGTCATGTGACCCCACAGGCAAATATGCTAACTACATAATTCTAAAAGCATCAGAAGAACCAAAAGCGATCCCTGTGATGATTTGTATCCCAGTCACGCTTTTATTGTAGCTGTTCATGTGGACATCTTGAATGACATGTTCACACGGCCCCTAGCACCGGCTTGAGCGGTATTAGATGCAAATATTTCAGAGACAAATATACTGCCGGCATAATTCTAAAAACACCACAAGAACCAAAAGTCCAGGGATATATTGTACATGCTGTTCTGGCTGCCTATCATAAATCGGTCTCGATCTTCATTGAAATATAAATTCACGCCATCGGTAACCTCCGAATTACTATGTATGCTGAGAGTTGGGAATTTCCGGACGTTCTGCCTCATTTCAAGCAGAAATGACCTCGAGATATAAAGAGGGTCAGACTCAGCGTGGATCTGTTTGTAATCAGATTGACAGGTTTTATGGATCGTTGTTTCCACCAATATATCCTTTTGGTCACGATCATATTTATTTGAATGACTGCTCATTGATTGAGATTTGGGGACAGGAGTAACGAAAATAATATTTCGATGTAATATCACGCAGATATAGTGAACTTCATATCATTACATTCGATTTAGTTCAAGGTGTCATACCTTAGATATACTAAAAATAACGCCAGTCGACGCTGCTTTACATCACTCTTGACTGTTCGTTAACAACATAAAACTTGGGTATTTTGTCTCTACAGAAAAAAGTATATTGGCTTTAGTAATGTGACACCTAAGGGAGTTTTTCGTATGTTACTGTAACTACGTCTTTGTTTGTCGCGACGAATAGAGGGTGTGCCCAAATGTAACCCCCCAAAGATCTTCCCATTATTGACCAAGGTATTCTCTATTGACAACTGCAGGCTAATGAATATCGGATCAGACACCCTATCAGTGGCACAGGAAGAGGACCCGTGTATGGTTGGCGGTAGGGGGCAGAAATCGGTTTCAATGCCTAGAATTAAATCGATTTAGATCTAGGATTAAATCCACCAGTCTGCTTTAATTCCTCAAGAAAAAGCGTTCTAAATCGCGAAATAAATTGATTCAGACCTAGGATTAAATCCCCGAGTTCACTTGTGAAAATGAATTTTATTTAGTCCGCGGTTTTATCGCCTTAGTTCGAGGTATAAAAAGGTTAGTTCACCAATCAAAACAGAGTTTTAATCCGATGTTTAATTTAATGCTAGAACAATCAATACCGCGGATTGAATACAATTCATTTCCACAAATGAACTAAGCGATTTATTCCTAGGTCTCAATCGATTTATTCCCCTGTTAGACTTATTAACAACGTACACACTCATTACACTGGGTTTGGAACTGAAAATAGTGATATACTCGTGGAAACTATATTACAGCAGCAAGTAATATTCAGTCAGCGGAATTGTCCATCTCAAAGGGTCATCTCAAAACTCAAACTCCGAACAGCGCATATGTCAGCTGAACGACTATCGTCTGGCCCACAAGCCCTGCCCGCAATTGAAACAAGCAGCCAGAGGATGCTAGGTCCCCCGCCAAAACAGCAGCAATATTTGTAAGCGTTGTCGGTCTCAGGGGACACACATGAGGGTGGCAACAGCTACTTCACAGGCGTAAGAAGCAGAACGGTCTTTCCACCTTCCCAGGTTTTGAGATCAACTCAGAATGGCTGACTGAATGTTGATTGCTGCTGTAATATATTTTCCTCATGGTGTAGCACGAAAATTATGTAACCGAAATGCAACCCCAAGCGACATCTCATGGCATATTATCTGCAAACTAAATTTGACCAGAATCTTAAGGCATCCTCAACCTATTGCCCGGAAACCAAGTTTAGACTTTGCCACCAGGTGTCACCACCTGTAGGTGCAAGCAGGCAAAACGCAATCCCAAATGACATCTCATGGCATGGTATCGGCATATGAACTTTGAGAAGGATCTGAAGAGGGGTCCTCAAGTTATTGCCGGTACTAGATGCCCACCGGTGTTTGTGGTTATTTGGGGCGGAATATTGGAACAAGACCCAGTGGCGCCACCTACAGGCGGATCTTGCTGAAACGTAATACCAATCGACGTCTTGTCGCAAAGAATGCAGATGCCAAATTTCGGAGGAATTAGGAGTTATCACTTGCAAAGTATTTGAACATACATCCACGGGCATCCACGGACAAGCACAGAAGATTGGAACAAGAGGCAGTGGCGCCACCTTCAGGTGGATCTTGCTGAAATGCAATACCAACCGACATCTTGTCGTAAAGAATGCAGATGCCAAATTTCGGAGGAATCCGATAAAGCATTTGGAAGTTATCGCTTGTGAAGTATTTGAACCGACATCCACAGACATCCACGGACACATAGAAGCAAGAACCATTTTAAAGTGCGGCGAGGGACAATAACGTTAACACGCTCTCAGCGTAGAGATTATTCCGCCAATACAAACCTTCTTCTGTCACTGTAATAACCTCATTAATTCATTAACAACATATCTCCGAAAATCTGTTCATTTATAACCTACACTGGTTTCAATGCTAACGAGTTTATGTTATTGATTTTTGTTTGTGTTTCGCATTGATATAGTCCATGCGTATGGATAACCTGGTCTGGCGAAACCTGGGGGCGCGAGCGGTCGTATAAGAGACATCCGCCACAGACGACCATGGATATATATATTCGCATCAGATGTTATAAAAATAAATATTGTCGTCTCTCTAATTTGCACAATAATAGGCGACATGTTTCGTCCTCTATTAAAAATTGGACTAGGTATACTTTCATTGGAAAATCACCGTAACGACATGTAAAAATATGTAAGCTAAGTGTCCTGAATATTTTGGAGTGTTATCATTAATAAATCAAGAGTTATTACGCAAAAACGACCTTTTTTACCTCCATTTTAGAGAGGTAGTTCTCTCAAACCGCAAATAGCTTTTTGAGACCTTTCTTGTCAAGTACTAGTATTTATGTCTGTTTATTTTCACATGTTTTTTTTCTCTTCACATGCAATTGTACGCTATATAAACGGTTCATCCCATATACCCACCCCTCTAATATGTCAACCCTTAGATAAATTATGGTATCAAATAGGCAACAACTCCCATTTGTGTGTCCGACGCCAACACTCTGCGGGAATCCAGGACGGGATGTATTCAAATCTCTGATCGGGGAGGATTTATTCGCCTATAGGACAGACGGTGCTATATCCGGCCTGTTACCTTGACAAGAAAGTTTTCTCGAAGCGTGAAGAAGGCAGAAAAAATATAGGCCCATTATAAGTATTTACAAAATAGTAATCTTATACCACGGTACTGGATTGTCTGTTAACTATAAAGGCGTTTTTAAAGAAAAGCCGAAAATTCTCAATGCAGGAGAATGACAATTCTCAAAGCTGACCCGCGCTTTTTTTTTGTTCCGACAAAAGATGTCCACTTAACATCGAGAAAGCTGTTTTCAAACTTGTCATTTTTGACAAGAGCCACTCCATGTACTCGGGTAACAATGATTTGGGAGTCGAGGTTAAATTTGTGATGGATTGTCGATCGTCCCGGGGGGTCGGGATACGGGGAGCGGACTGTCTCCTGTCTCCTTTCTGTATCCTCGTCCGTAAACGTTTCACCAGCGAGGATAACAAAACGCACAGACAAGCGAAGCAGCGAACCAGAGCTAATTGCAAGAATCCGATCATTGAAGAAGTAAATCGGGTCTTTTCAGAGTATGAGAAGAACATAAAACCCATCATGGCGCAGACTCTAAAGCGACCCGATCATATTGTCTGTGTTTATTCTTACTTAAACAAACTTGACGGGCTCCATTCTCGTTCTTTTCTCATTATAAATTTGAAAATATACATTACGGCTGTGTGAAACACCTAGGGACGCCATTTACCAGCAGTTCAACAAGGATAAGATTTCTCAGCGAGATAAAAACTGAAGTCGGTATAAAATAAATCAATTTTTCACAACGAAAGATCTTTTTAATAGACCTTGTTACTTCTTCGCCGTTTTTAAGTTGGTAATAAAACCCTCACTGTTCTATAATCTCAATATCTACTCATCTACAACACATCTCCAATGGATTATATTGAGTGGCTCGGATGAATGTCCACTAGGAGTTATTTACCTTCATCACCTGTTCTTAGGCCATAAAATATACATATCTTGTTTCTGTGCATTAATAGCTTTTCTGAAGAAAAAAACCCCTCATGTAATGGCGCTGACAAGCGATTTAATTTTTTATCTAAAATATAAAGTTAAATTCTGAGAGACGGACTCTAGTGTGATGTTTCAAGGTTGATATATCAGAGCCAGTTTTCGACGAGAAACTGAAGACGAACGCATGGTTTCAACAGACGCGCACTTCTACCGGTACCAGAAACAAATTTCTCCTTTTATTTGGCCTTAGTTTCCCAGCTTTGGAAATATTAAGTTTCTTAATAATGATCCACTAATCATACAGCTGTACCACCAGCTTACGTTTGAAGGGGAGGTAACTGGAGTGGATCCAGCATCGCAGGTGACGCTGTTACCTTAACTAATTATTTCCCCAGAGATATCTGCAATACACTGAAGGCAATGAACCTTTAACAAACTCTGTGATTGGCTGGACTTCCTTCCAGTTTTCTTCATAAGCCAATGAATATGCTGGAGTTCTATTTGAAAATTTGAATTGACCAATCAAATGATTTAAAACTGAATATATCCCGTTGTGCACTGTTTTTTTTTATATCAAACCCCATTGGAGGTTGTCTAGATTTTCTTCCTTCCGGAAAATGTCAGGGATGTTACAAAAATATTTAAAGGACCCTCTCTCAGAAATCTAGGTTCTTCTGAGTTCTTCAAGAAATTTGGTTCTTCAGCGGAACCACTTTGTTTTTTTATTTTTATTGTGTCCTGCATGAGATTTTTATTCTTTTTTTTAGATATCTGAATAACAAGTGGAGCCAAAAAATGAACCAAAGTGTCCACTTGCCATAAATAAATTCTATTTCGAACAAGTGTCCCGCAATCTTAATAAATTAATATTCTATCAATGCTCCCCAATCGTATATGTCGCTACATGTATGTAGGATCTTCTTGATTTCAATTCAGTTTGGTGTTCAGAGCGCCCAGGTCATGAATATTTAATAGTCTTAGTACATCACGGCTGCATTTTAACTAAATTTACTTGCAGACGTGGCGGGGGTGGGGGGGGGGGGGATAGGGTTAGATATCTGCTCCACATTTCTACATTGATAGGATATTAATATATACCCAAACAGGGGAGCAGATAGGATATAATGTTATATTAGACTTAGTGTGCCGAACAACCATGATCATTGAGAGTGTGGTTTTAAGGAACAAAAAAACTATATGACGAATGCTGAACTTGATGAATGACGAATGCTGATTATTGAAATCATAGTCCACTCCATCTTCGCATATCCAACCTTATGGATTAAGAGCTTCAAATGAAACTGTTCTCTCGAAAATGGACGCGAAAAGCGTCGTGGACGACGGTTGCATATCAAATGTCGGATCTGAAGCCTTTTTGTAGACAGGGATATATGATTGGTCAATTCAAATTTCAAACAAAAATCCAGTATTTCTATTGGCCTGTGAAGAAAATGGACGGAACTTCCGGTTCATTGGGTTTAGGAAAATGCAGTCATCTTTATGTTGTCTAAATGTATGCCATGTTCGCTACGAGGTGTTTCAATACACCTGCTTCAGGTTGTTGTCGCAAAATTTTTATCACACCATATCGAGTTAATAAATCACTAAATGGCCATTCTTCTCTACACCGGTTATCTATTGTCTTCGCCAGCTTGACCGCGTCTTTTCTGCTTCGAGGTTAGCTGATTATCGCTCTCCTATCTCCCGCACGATCGCTCTCCAAATTCTGTTACAAAGACCGCATCATTAATGAACAAGGAGACAGGCTAACTGAGGTTATAGATGGACTACCGAGCTTTGTATGACAGCGGGACACAAATTGGCTATAAACGCCTTTAACTCATATCACATCAATATCGCTTCGGTTAATTTGGCTGCAAACCATTCCTTGAATTGATGGTGTCTTCATTTGCTTCCGAATCCAGTGTATAGCTCTATTTCCTATCTAAACCGATTATCTTGCCGTTAAAACAGACGATCCCTAGACAAGCGACCATTGTCGTCTGCTTGTTCCAGTTTCATTATCTCAAAATGGCGTCTCTCATGTCAATCTTCTGTCACGTGAGGGTAACAAATGGGAACTACCGAGGCCCCTTGTGAGGCGAACATAATAGGACAAAATATAAAATGCTCCAAATCACTTCAAATCGTTTGAAAACGTCTCTCCCAGTTCGCCAGGAGCTGTCAAGGCTCTTAATTTTCTCTTCTGTCTGATGGATTCTATTTGGCCGCTAATCGGCCATAACCCAATTGTAGAGAATGGAAGCGCGGCCAGTGTCCGTAACAAAAGTCGTGTAATTACATACAACAATTATCTATTGCTCATGGTTTAACCGTATCGTATGTCCGATTTGATTTTGGAGCAATTATTGTAACGAATGACGGCGATTATATGCGGGATGGGGGGATCCCTGACGGTAATGTTTAGCGTATCAGTCAAAAACTATCCCCCGGGCCGTTAATTTCTAGGGACATACACTGGAAGAAATTTGGCTATTAAATTCCTGGTGTAATTTACACGAGGGAACAGATTCAACACAAATAGATATATCTGCTCCAATATTTCTATCTCCAGGCACTGAAATTTGTTGATGTAGAGATCTGTCTTCGTGCATTCCTTTCTTATAAGTCGAGGGCGCTAAAGAGAGAGAGAGAGAGAGAGAGAGAGAGAGGAGAGAGAGAGAGAGAGAGAGAGAGGGAATGTGGTCATATGAGTTTATTGGTCACCGTTAAGTCCTACGCTGCTTACTCTCATTCGTCCGCGCTCGGATTCTGATCGGCAGATTTGCGCCTAGTACGCACTGGGGGCGCTTTATTTATGCTATTCAACCGTTGTGCTTTTTTATGCTATCCAATCGTTGTGCTTTATTTATGCTATCCAATCGTTGTGCTTTTTATGCTATAAATCGTTGTGCTTTCTTTATGCTATCCAATCGTTGTTCTTATTTTTGCTGTCCAATCGTTGGGCTTTATTTATGCTATCCAATCATCCTTTAAAGTTGAAATGCAAAGCTTTCCATGTTTTCTTTCTTATCTTCTTCACGTGCGAGTTAATGGAGAAACTAAACGCCTATCTACTTGGTTAAGTTTCATTTGAAGTACCGTATTTTGTCTCCGACTAGCTTTAGAAAAGTGCTGTAAAGTTGGTAGCCTATCTCAAGCCTGTCCGATTTCAGAAATCCATATAGCTAACAATCAAAGAAACACAGTCAACGTCACAATCAAAGAAAAATAAGCGATGACAGTTTGCAGATCAGAATTCAGCTGTGCCTGTGACATTTTAAAAGCTTCTATAGGAAACAAAAGACTTCGATTTAAACCGCGGGAAGTAGATTCACAGATATATTTTTTTATCATTTTTCAGACGATATAAAATATAAAAATGAATATCTACAAATCTTTGCATTTCACCTTCCGTGTTCATGTCGGATTCACCTTACCAGCGCCGATTGGTTGATCGCTGGGAGAGTCATACTGCAGACAAAAATGCAAACTGTTAAATCGGATTTCTGGATTTAAAACGGATTTAAAACAATTGTTGTATTTTAAATTCAAATCACAACTTGACAATCACGTCTCCTTGTACCACTGTAATAATTATCATGACAATCTTCTGAAATTTGGTCGGCCAGCTTTCTTCTTCTTGTCTGAACTCTTTGATATTGTGATAGAACTTGCCGATGAGGGCGCAACCACAATCATCATCTGGCTGAGGCTCACAAAGAACTGGAAGATCCAAAATACGATGTTCCCATTGGACATTCACTCTTGCCTCAAAATCAAACACTGCTATGAGAAATATCTTAAATGATACCGGCATGGTCACAATATCTACTGATAATGGGCACCGGAAATTATACGCCAACGATTTGCACCCACATGCTTATGTGTCCATCGTACATTGGGAAGAGAACGCTCTCTTCAATTGTATCTAGCCCATCAAACCTATTCATAATGGAAACGTTACATCGATGATATTTTCAGAGTGTGGCTTTGCACTGGGATATTCAGCTTCAAGACAACTTCCATCTTCTCTCTGTATCACCATGAACGTTTTGGTATACAAGTGTTGCAGGTTTGCTTAGGTAAGGTACTTTGACAATAGAGTTTACTTCAAACCAATAGATATAGCCACCAGCTTTGCACTGAGCATCATTCCATCCACAATATACACGTTTCGCGGCATAACTATAAATCTAAGCTAAGTTTGAGAATTCGTCGAATTCTGTAACATTGATTGTGACTTCTACACAGCTTGCCATATTCTCAGTCAAACTCTCTTCCAGTGAGATTATTCAGCCCGAAAACAAAACAGAAATTAATAATCTGTATATTAAATTTAGGAGTATGGGATTTCTTTTGTTGATCTCATGGAAGTCAAATTGCTTTTTTTTTGTCCTGAACAAACACGAAGCTTTAAATTTTACTTCCACTAGTTTGAGCATTTCCGTTATGACTATTTATAAGACAAGTTGTATAGATGGCGCTGCATTTCCGGTCAAACGGGTATACACCATAAAATCTAGGCTTAATCGCAATTTGCAATTCTCGCCATTTGACGAAACCTGTGACACCGCCCTTCATACCGTGCCCCTATAATGTCCCGAAGAGCCGACTATCAAAACCAGAACATAAACCTTCGACTTTTACGCACACTAGGATGAAGCCTGCCATCCTCCTCCCTGATACACAGTCCCACAGGGCACATATTTGTACTGGCAGCTGTAATAGTTTATTTTGCCAGCCATGATGTCCAGGCGGGGTATTTGACCATATAAATTATAGTATACCACGCCGACACAGTCACGTCGCCAGTTCTGATCCAGCGTCAGTTCCGACCCACTTCCCAAAACATTGTTTCTTGTAAACCAAGATCACGCAAAATCTTAAAAAATTTGGTGCATTCGAAGTTGATCGATCTTCCAAACATGATTAATTTACATTATGCATCCATTGGTTTTGTTAGGAGGTAGTTATGCAGACCCACTCCATACACACGACTACATCGGTCTAAGTACAAACGCCATGACCCGCCGTCATGAAAAAGCAATGTTGTCTGCTGGCGATTAAAGTGTTGATGTTTTGTTTCCCACATATTATTATCGTATGTTACTACGTATCTGTCATGATTGTATTTACTCCCCATCGTTGACAACATCTGACGTAGCCAGTTCCGAACCACCATCATCCATGGATGACCAAGCTAGTACGTACCATGGCCTGAAAATGTATTGCGATCGCAGCGTTCACTGTGTAAATTCGTAACTTGTGTGCTGATATGCATTGATCTTCTTGAATATTCTATTCAGAGGTAAAATAAATAAAACTATCAGTGAATTGCCATTTTTTTTCCAGTGAGTATACGCTCATAAGTCATCGGAGATATTTCAGTGTTCAATCTATCTTGTCAATATAATCAACGGGACCATGTCACTATCACCCTGCAACCCGCATTCTTTGACGCCAAATGTACACTTATGAGATGAAGACATGCAAAACGAAATATCCAACTAGGACCAAAAACGAGGCTGGATCGGAACTGGCGACAGTGGGTCGGAACTGACACCTCTCATTAAGAAATATAATCTTATATTCCCTACAATTCAGTTCATGTCCAGCTAAATTCCTTTGTTAATAAATTTTATAGTCAGTTGTACTGCGATCCCGATAATGATTTCACTTTGGTGGGTCGGAACTGGCGACGTGACCATATATACACTCTGACCATATATTTTATGGTATTATGGTAGAAACGTGATCGCTGATATATATATGATCAAAATACCCAACCAATCTCGTTCGTGCTTGCTGTGACCATATTTGTCACAGTCAAACTGGATATTTGGCCACTCTCTAAAAAAATTGAGCGAACTGTTCCACTAAAGTTTGAGTGAAATGTACCTGTTCACTCAAACTTGAGTTACTTTTCACTCAACTTGAGTTACTTTTCACTCAACTTGAGTTACTTTTCACTCAACTTGAGTTAAAACCACTCAAGTTCACTCAACTTGATCAATTTTCACTCTTATGCTTGAGTGAATGTCACTCAAGTTGAGTGCATTTAACTCAAGTTGAGTGAAAATCTCACTCAAGTATTGAGTGGGATCAATTTCCACTCTTACTTGAGTGAAATTTCACTCAACTTCTTTTAGAGAGCATATATAATATTGTTAGTCACGTCTGTACCATGAAATATATGGTCAAAGTGACAATAATCTTCAGACAGTGTATGGTCAGACTAACCAAATTGTTCTGACATCTTGAAACAGATTAGAATCAAATTGGTCATCATGTGTTTTGAATCTCCATGGTGTTCATATGAACACGCACGATCAAAGCGTGGCGGAGATAGATACTTGAATAAAGAATAATAGTCAATGATAAAGATTATATGAAAAGAATATCGTATGTCTGGCTGACATAATTGAAAACTGTTGACCGCTTCTCTCGTGTAGGAAGCCATCTTGTGTTATTATTATTTACATTCCATACACATTTGGAATCGGTGCTGACTGTCATACGAAATAGGTCTTTCGATTATTGACGCGAAAATTCTGAGATGATTTGACACCTGCTATCTGCACACATGCAGAAATGTATGCATTGGCAACTTCAATGATACTAGACCTACTATCCGTCGAATAGTATTGACTGCCTACGTTAATCGCTGTTCGAGTAAATCTCCTTCGATGTATGACGCTGGACGCTTTCATGCTTTCTTTTGTTATTCTCATATATACGGGTTATCGTTCTTGGGATGTTCATCTGTATTGATACACTGCTTGAATTTCTCACCACGCATATCTATATGTGAAAATCGGCAAATCCATATCAACACATGTCATTTATGGACACGAATATCGAACCGCTGCCAGTGTGACAGACATACATTTACGTGTATATCTGGAGTCCAGTAAAAGTCTGTTTTTCTATGTTTTATTTCAACTGAGGACATCCAAGCTATATGGCAATTCAAAACTGAGACACCGAACACAACTTCAAACGAAACGTAATTGTTGGTAATCATGTAATCTTTACACCTTTTTACCTAACATTACGTCGACGCCACCTAAATCAAAGAAGGGAGGTCATATTTCGAAGGTCAAAGGTCAGTGTATGACACAAGGTCGCATCCCTTAAAAGATTCAATAAAGGAAATATAATACGCAGAGGTGTCAAAACAAATAGTTTCTGGGGACTTGAAAATAGTTGACACAATACTAAATTATCCGATACCACGTTAATGGTTGAATGTCGTGACTAGTCTTCTTTGCGCATTTACCTGTGGAGTCTTTGATTACCTTAAGGTATGCGTGCCTGAAATTTCACAAGGTCACCCGGTTCAGTGTGTCAGAATTTGATTTGATCTTATATCGGCTTAGCACGGTACTTCATTTTCTCACTTCAAACTTATCTGTTATTTACTGTCATATATGTGGCTTAATCAAGCGTACATCACGAACAGTAATTTAGATATGCTATGCCTATTTTACGTTAGCGATAAAATTACCGTCTTTTAAGAGTCTCAGTTAAAACGTTTCATCAATTTATTTGATGTGTAACAGGTGAAAATGTCAAATATTATATGTTCCGGTTTCTTCCAAAAAATCAGACGAATATCTACGATTTGACCAATCACATTAACGTTTCCACTGGATACGCGACATTACACGATGACGAAACAGCTTGACTCGGGCTTTTACAAGACAATTTTCATTTCCTGTGAAACACAACCACAAAAAAGAGGACGAGAAATTCTACTTTCGGTGAAACACAACATGGAGATGAAGAGTTCTATTTCCGGTGAAACACAACCATAAGAATGATGACGAGGAGTTCTATTTCCGGTGAAACACAACCATAAGAATGAATACGAGGAGTTCTCTTTCCGGTAAAACACAACCATAAGAATGAATACGAGGAGTTCTATTTCCGGTGAAACAGTCCAGGGGCCGCGGAACCGGGGGGGGGGGGGGGCTACAGCCCCCCCACTTTTTGAGACTGCAATGTTATAAGTCCTATCTTAGATAGCACCAGTCCAGCATTTAACATGGCCGATATAGAGTTCAGCCCCCCCACTTTCAAACGTGCTCCGAGGAGCCTGAACACAACCATAAGAATGAATACGAGGAGTTCTATTTCCGGCGAAAAACAGCCACAAGGAGGAGGATGAGAATTCTTTTAAAAAAAGTCCACAATACACCCGATAATCAGACTAAGGGAAGAGCTACTCTCCTGTTTGGAGTAAAAAAAGGTAGCTTGTGTTGAATATATAACTTTAAAAATACAAAAAACAAAACTCAAAAGTGCTTAAATCCCTATATTTTTAGTTAGGGTCATCCCGTCACACAGTTTATATCAACCACATTCTGGTAATTACTACATGTATTATCTATTTGATACTTTTACTTTACGGAAATCACGTGACATATAATGCAGTTCAGATGCGCAGGATTCGAATAAAACATTATGCGGATTGAGAAGCATTTGAGGTTTGATGGAATATGAATTTAATCAACACGTCGCCATAGGGTAGTTAACGAATATCACGTGATCAAATACAAAACAATTTTATTTTACATTTCTTCTCTCACCCTTCAGTTCTTAGTAATTGTGTTAGGGAAAATGGTATTCCATGATTGATGTTCCCACAGACAAGTAAAGCAAAGGGGTTCAGGAAAACAAAAAGCATGGGTCCCTTGTAATGCCTCAGTTGCACATTATTGAGAGAACAATGAAGAGCCTGCCTGGTCATGGACCAGTGGCTTCAGCTGATCAGCTATATGATTGTATGATGTCACTTTCCTCTATCTTTTAACCCAGGAGACTATTTTGAACTGGTAATAGCTGGTATAATTTTAAACATATGTACTATATCTCCCAGTATTCCTTGAAAGTGTCAATATGCTTAAATACTAGAAAATCATCGCCAGCTGTCACCAGTTTTAGGATAGTCTGCAGGGTTTAATGATATAGGGAAAAGTGAAATTAGACAACCGATCAGCTGAAGTCACTGGTCCATGAACAGACAGGGTCTTCTTTGTTCATTCAGTAATGTGCAACTGAGGCATTCCGTCACAATAAAATTCTGTAAACAGAATGTATAATGAATTCTTTAGTAAACTTCATAATTATTTATCTGTTCTTCATATTCTCTATGCAAGCCAATGGGAGTTGGTCAGTCGCGATACGCCTCCGAAAATGAGGTCATACACTGATCAGCTGCCGGAGGCGTGTTGCGACTGACCAATCAGAACTGAGAACGAAGCCCACCATAATCTCATTGTTCCTAGATGGATAGACAGTTACGTTGGAGTTTAAATCGCCCGGCAAAGGTAAAAAATTGCGCAAATTTACTAATTTGACGACGGGAATATATAAAGTGATACTTGTAGAATATGCTGATGTATTTTGTTTGGCGGTAAACCGTTTGCTTCTCGATTCATCCAAAGTGCGTTTCACGCCTTGTTGTGGATTTATATAAAGCATGGGGTTATATATAGAGACCCCATATTTCGACACTTCACCTTAATACCACCGCCCACACTCCCAAAAACTCTTGTTTTGCGGGCCTGTGCCTTTTGGTAAGCAGTTTGGCGGTAAATGGCCAAAAATATATCTTAAGTTTGCCACTGCATAAGTGACTATGCCCGCGTCGGTCACTTGCACATTGGAACAGGGTGGACTCGAATCGAATACTCCTTTAAAATACAGCGCATTTAATGCGCCTTTTTAAAATTTGTTTGAGAAACTATAGTCGCCATTACAAAGACCCGGATGTATGGGTTGACGATTTTCCGGTTCTATTTTCGGATTCAGAGCCGCATTTACGAAACACCCGGATGCACCCAGCGAATGTTCACTACACACGAACAGTACATCCATTGGCTCTTGGGTTGTGTTAGTCCGCGAAAATAGCCTCAGTATTTAGTTCCAGCAAAACACAATCATCGAATCATGATTATTCCGCTGTTTAGGGATCGGTTTACTTTTCGAACAAGGGCTAATGTGACGGGATATAAGGCCGATTTGAGCTATCTAATTTCAAAGCATTAATCGCGACTGTCATGCATTGTCCGAGAGCCCGACCTGTACGAGGCTAAGTTAAGGAGCGGACTTCATTGCTTGTTACCAATTTATTCCTAGTTTACAAGATACCAGATACGAGTAAGCCGTCTATCAAATATATTCTTTGCTTTATGGCATCATTAGGCGTGATTTTGTGCAAAGCGAAACGGAGACTTGGTACCTTTATCTCTGTTGAATTTCTTAGTCGGTCACGTGTTGGACGGACATTTAAGGTTACCGCGGTACGCATCATGTATCCTTAAACTTGTTTTGTACATTTTTGAGGAGGATAATTCTACATGACTTAGCTAATGAGAAAACAATCACGACTTTATTTGCATGCACCAACTGTATTAATGGCCATCTCTCTGATTTTGACTGTGTATAAATAAGCCATTATCACTCCACTAAGAAATTGTTGAAAGCTCCCCAGGTCATTTTGATTTAAAAATTTTAATACTTACCCCACTGGATAGAGGATAAATGAAATAATATCAAATCTGAAGGAAAGTCATCTCACATGACCCATACCTTATCTGACCCAAGTAGTATACAAAACCCTTTTCGAACCTCATTTCACCCGGACGTACCTATGACGTCACAATTTCCGATGGTGGCGCCATCTGTACACTTTGGCCGCAAGGGGAGACAACTCGATCTATTGTACATTTCCCCCCAATGTATTGAGTGGGTGCTGTTGGAAGATGGCCGTCTAAAATTTTTAGACGGCCATGTTGGAAAATGGCCGTCTAAAATTTTTAGACGGCCATGTTGGAGAATGGCTGTGTTTTTAGACGGCCATGTTGGAAAATGGCGGTGTTTTTAGAATGAGCAACATTACCCTCAAAAAACCCTCACATTACCCTCAAAAAACCCTCTAAGACATATAATAATAATAATAAAGATACCATATAGGTGTTGTACGATCTTATTATGACGAGTCTAGCATCAGTGCCACCCCAGGGTTGAGCGTTTATTGTCCGATATGTCTCCGCAAAAAATAAACAAACAAAATGGCGGCGCTTGCTATGGGGATTCCCTTTTGACATCACGACATCGATCGCGCTGCCCTCTGGAGGCAAGGAAGACAACTTCTGACTGGGCGAACCCTCTGTAGGACAAATGCCGGGTCATCTCCCATGATTCGAACATTTGCGTCTTTACGGGGAATGCCTGTATCATGTATAGGGGTGGTCATTTTGGTCTTGTGGATTTTACTATGGGTTGTGGTTCGTGAAGGGGCATCTGATGGGCTGGGTGTGGGGTTGAAATATCGGCATTCTGCGCATGCGCGGTGGCCCAAGGGTATGGAAATAGACGTTTTGAGAGCTAGGGGAGCCCTTAGTGGACCAATGGGGTCGAGTGAGGTATCAAAGTGAAGCATTCGTGAAGGGGCATCTGATGGGTTGGATGTGCGGTAGGAATATCATGCGCAGACGCAATGCGGAGTTCTCAGCCAATCAGAAGCGAGTATTTTGACCCGGTGCATTATGGGACATATCCAAGATGGCGGCGCGTATGTTCAAGATGGCGGCACATCCGGTGTCGAAAATTGGCCATTTCGTCGGGATGTGGTCACCTAGTGTCGAAAACTGCACCCTGTATGGACGTACCCGAATAGACACGAAGGTGAACGACATTGTGGAAAAACCCCACAGACAGGTTAGTACATGCATTCCTATGATGTTCACAGGTTACGCCCATTCACGAAGGGCCGTCACAGGGCGTAGTAGGAAAAAGCGCATTTCTAACCTTATGGCGCAAGCGAGTATAACAAGTGCCACGCACGGTGTATAAAACCCTACCCAACAGGTACACTATAAAACCACCTCTCTCACCGTTCGCTTTTCATTCCCCACCATGGCAGCGAGCGGAACAGAGCTTGCGTTATTTCAACTGACGTCCGACGTCTACCTCATCGTCAATGACGATCACCTGGAGCTGGTCCAAGACGCACCGCAGAAGGTGAAGATTTTGTTATCGCTATCAGGCTGGACTCTATTGACACGATTGTTACAGGGAAAAGAGCCCGAAGTCGATTTCATGCACGTGGAAGACGGCGTGCACATACGCACTGCTGGAGAGGATTCCCTTTTTCCCCGGTTGGAACAGAGTGGAGGTCCCTATATCACACTCTGTCCACCCTTATGGATGGCACTGAAAGATGTACTCCCCGAGGTGGATGACTTACTACACCCCGAGGTGAAAGAAGGGACTGTGGCTACCCGTAGGCTTACACCTGGCTGCACCCTATTGTTGAACCCCAAACGAGTGGACCTCATCGATAGCGGACTTACGTGTTGGTGTACGTCTGAACCCAAAGCGCACGTCTCTTTGTCACCGGAAGGATGGACTACCTTGAAACGGGTGTTGTTGGGTGACCTGCACGGTGATAGCATTCACCTGTGTGACGACGTCTACATTTTCTGCGGTCCCTTTTTCGCTCGACTCCTCTGTCTGAACGACGGTGGTTTTACCCTGGACCCCGATCTATGGACGGCTTTGGAACAAGTAGTCCCCATTGTCGATAAGGTACTATCTCTATAGGAGCCACATAACCCATCAGAATAGTACGTATCACGGACTACACCCGTAGAGCTACATCTAGGCGCGCATGTGTGACCTGGTCTATAAACCACGTCTCTCTGCATCCCACACCTTCATTTCTACGGTTGCAGAGCCATGGTGGAGATCCAGCCCTATGCGACTCGCATTTTACAGCATGCCACCGTGGTGAATTCACTCACGGGTTACCGAGCAGTGGTCCGGTCCATGTTTGCAGATGGCGACGACAACGAGGGGCGACGCCAGATCCTCAACGAGTTCACAGAAGCGGTCCTCGACAGAGTGCACTCGATGGAGAGGTGTGCCATCACTCACCACTATTGGACTATGACAGCCATCCTTGATGCTCGGGCTATGGACCACGAGCGCTCACGCCGGAACCAGCGACGGCTGGTTGGCCTCACAATAGTCTGTGCCCTATTGACCTTGGCGCTGTGGTATTGACAGTGGGACTATAAATACGAGGGTCAGACAGAGTGTGTGTCATTCACCGTTCGACATTGGAGCAAGCATGTCACCCGTCCTACGAGCCATCCTTCCCCTTACACCCCGGGTGGGGTTACACGTCTATGAAGATAAAGTCACCCTCGTGGAAGACCGTGGAGATGTTTGCTGGTCGCCCGCTGAGACCATATCGAATACGGTTACGCTACACCGTGACGGCTGGACCAAATTTAAACGGGTGTTGAGCGGCGAGCTCGACGGACACCTCATCCACATAGACAATGCCATCTACGTATACCGTGGACCCTTCTTCCCACGCCTGGGCCGCTACCAAGACCCTACGCGAAGCTTCACCTTAGACCCCGATCTGTGGATAGCCTTCGAGAAAGTGGTGCCTATCGTGGACCAGCTGTTTACACCGGACGAGCGGTCATCAGACGAGTTGGAGTGGGCTCGTACCCTGAGAGAAGCAGCGGTAGAACCCAATGAACAACTGTCTAGCCATGAACCCGACGACGATGCCATTGATTACCCGGCTAGACTCAGTCAGCCCAGTGACATGACCACCTGATCCTTTGATCTCACGGGGTTCTCCCTATAAATACGAGAGACAGTGAAATCTGGTACCATTCACGTACTGACCATGACGGAGCATATAGTACTGGCGTATTCAGCTTGACCCCCGAGGTTTTCCTGCACGTGTATGCGGATAAGGTCGATATCATGGAGGAGGTGGGAGACATCTGTGATGCGGACCCTACACAACCGTGCCCGGCCCACATTCGTCTGTCCCGGGAGGGCTGGACCAAATTCAAACGGGTGTTGTCTGGTGAACTGGACGGCGACCTCATCCATTTGTGTCACGATGTGTACATCCGACGCGGCCCTTTCTTTGCTCAATTGGCTCGGCTAGATGGAGGTACAGTGCATTTTACCCTTCACCCTGATCTATGGTCTGCATTGGAAGATGCCGTGGTAGATGTGGATCAAGTGCTTATGAAGCGGTCATCAGACGTGTTGGGCTGGTCATTTACCATGGACACTGTGGAAGCCAACGAAGAAAATCAGAAAGAAACTCCGGCCCAAGATATACCCGTTATAAATGAACGATAGAGCCAGGGTCCATCATCATTTGTCACCATGAAGCGCTGGGAGAAGGTGTTGGATAACTTATACTACAGTCCCGACAGTCCGGCGGCCTATAGTGCATTGTCGGCTCTCTATCGAGCGGCCAAACCCCAGGGGATACAACGTGCCCAAGTCCGAGATTGGTTAAGAAAACAAGACACCTATACCTTACATCGATCTGTCCGTCGCCATTTTCTACGGAACCGGGTCATCGTGGGAGGAATAGGTGCCCAGTGGCAAGCGGATTTGGTCGATATGAGCGCCTTTGCCAAACACAACGATGGGAATCGGTATATCTTGACGTGCATCGATATCCTATCCAAGTATGCGTGGGTGGTACCCATCCGGAAGAAAACGGGGGAGAATCTCATAGCGGCGTTCAAAGACATCTTCAAGACCGGGCGCAAACCTTTGTATTTGCAAACCGACGAAGGCACGGAATTCCTCAACAGACCGTTCCAAGTTTCTGAAAGCCCAGAAGGTGTTTTTCTTCCATACGTACAACGAGACCAAGGCTTCCGTGGTGGAAAGGTTCAACAGGACATTCAAAGGCCGCATGTATAAATATTTCACCTATAAGAATACAAGGCGGTACATCGATGTTCTCCCGAAACTGGTGAGGGGTTACAATCGAGCCTATCATCGGAGTATAGAGAGAGCCCCCATTACCATGACCCAAAGCAATGAAGCCCAAGTCCGCCGTGTCTTGTACCCCAGCCCATCGCAGCGAACGACGAAGGCGGTGTACAAGGTCGGGGACCCTCTACGCATCAGTAAAGTCAAGGGCAAGTTCGAGAAAAGTTACTTGCCCAACTGGAGCGATGAGCACTTCCTGATTAAACGGCGCCTACCCCGACAGCGGCGAGTCTATGAACTGAAAGATCTTCAAGGGGAACCGTTGCTAGGGACGTTTTACGAGACGGAATTACAGCCTGTCGTAAAAACACAGCAAGACTACTACACGGTGGAGCAGATTTTGAAAACGGAACGTCGACGTGGCAAACTGTTTCATTTCGTCAAATGGCAAGGCTGGGTCAGTTCTTTCAATTCCTGGGTCGCGCCCAACCAGGTGAAACGACTAAAAAGCCAGACACCACTGCCGTCATCCTTCATTCCACGTCCGACCACAGTGCTATGGACCAACAGCAGCTGCCTCTGAACACAGCGTCTCCCAAAACGCGCAAAGCACAAGTGGGCTTTGTGGTGATAGTGCTAACCCTGCTGAGTGTGCTGTACGGAGGTGTGTTTTACGACGTAGCCTATGTCAGCACGTTACTTAACCAATTGAGAACACCAGCCACCAGCGAAACCGGTCTACAGAGAGCACCAGTCAACCCCGTATCGAGCCCAGTCACCACCACCACACCCCGTGTACAAGCCACGTCAAGCTCCACACCAAGCTCTACACCTACACCAAGAACACCCACTACGTCTCAAGACCCACCAGATTTCATCCCTCACAGTGAACAGACAACGACCACCGACGTTGTACCCACCCCATCATCATCCCTGACAGTGTACAGACAACGACGACCGACGTTGTACCCACCACCACTCCAGTTCACTCGTACCAAATTTACAAGAGCGGGTTACCACGACAACGAATACACCTCGAATCATGGACCCTCGGTGGCAGCATCCCTTCACGTGTCTCATCGCAGGACCAACGGGCTCCGGCAAAACGCACTTCGTCCGGAAGCTCCTTCAACACGCCGACAGCATGATCACCCCACCCATTGCCCGAGTCGTGTGGTGTTATGGAGAATGGCAGGCAGCGTATGCAGCAATGCCCCACATCACGTTCGTGGAAGGCCTACCCAACCTGGCCGATTTGGAACCCGACACCTTGGTGGTTCTGGATGATCACATGGCGGAGACGGATGCGCGGGTCACCCAACTCTTTACCAAAGGCAGCCACCATCGACGGCTCAGCATCATCTACATTGTGCAGAATCTGTTCGGTAAAAACAAAGAACATCGGAACATCAGCTTAAATGCCCACTACCTGGTGGTCTTCAAAAACCCGAGAGATACCACTCAACTGCTGCACCTGGCGAGACAGATATATCCCGGCCGCACACCGTTTGCGTTGCAAGCCTTTAAAGATGCCACAACCCCTCAGCACGGGTGTATGCTCTTCGACCTCAAGCAAGCCACACCCGACCACCTTCGACTACGGACCGGCATCTTTCCCGGAGAGACCCACCACGTGTACTTGCAAAAATAATGTAAACACACCCACAGTGGCGCCCCCAGCTGGAGTGTCTGTGTTTGATGATGGAGATAATAAAAAGAATGAATACCACAGCAGGGTTGACTTTGTCTCTGAGGTGGATAAAAAGGGCAGAGTTGTGGGTTCTGGCATTAGTTGTACATGATGTCTGCGCGAGTACGGAAGCACGCTCCCACGCTCCGTGTATTGAAGACAGCCCCACCCGAGTTGGTCCGAACCATTGTACGCGGTGCGGACCCTGACCTTGTACGCTGTCTGTGCGAGATCGGGTACAATCTGTTAAAAGGCAACGTACCACTGACTCCGGTTCAGAAGACCAAGTTGGCTAAGCATAAGACAGGTCTCCGAACCCTAGTCCATAAGCGGGTCCCACAAACACAAAAGAAAAAAGTGTTACAGAAAGGCGGCTTTCTCGGGGCCATCTTAGCACCGTTGGCCGCTTCCGTGTTGGGTCCAGTATTGGGTGGACTCTTCGGCCGACAATGAACCGCACGAAAAAAATGGTCCTCGTCGAACCACGGTTCCTTCAAAACCTCCAATCGCCCTACCCTGTCCCACCTACGGTGAAGACCATAAACACCCTCGATGGAGAGATGCAACAGACCTTACAGAGACCGGGGTTAAGCGACAGTGAGAAAGTACAACGGTACAATGAGACGCTTCAACGGTACATGACGTTCATGGACCAATACAAAACCCTCTCTACCCCACCACCACCACCACCACCACCACGTGACACACCGCCGACCTCAGCACCGCTCCAACAGCCGCCATTACCAGGGGTAGCACCCACAGCCCCACAGTGGGTGGAAGACGAAGTGCTGAAGAGTGTACCTGCATCGTTCAAGAAACAAGCTGGCCTGGTATTACAACGGATGAAACAGAATCCTAACATGACTTGGAATGATAAAGGCGAACTCCTGGTACAGAATCAGGTGGTCCCCGGGGCCCACATGACGGATTTAGTGAATGACCTGATGCGTAAACGCAGATCGCACACGGATCCTCGAGGATGGGAGGTCTTTGCTCAAGGCTTGAAAGACATGCAGGTACCACAGGAATTGGTGGGGAACCCCCACCGCTGGGCCTTTATGCAGCGAACCCAGCAATCGCCGAGTGGCCCACTACCTTCTTGGGAATCCGACTGGGAACCGGAGTCACCCCCCCAAAACTCCACCACACAACGGGCACCTTCTTTTCAAACCTTTAAAAAACCACCCTTGATCAGGACACCCCACATCTCCAGAGCCGTGACACGTAGCAAGTCAACGCGACGAACACGACGCCGGACACAACCACCCAAGGCCTGGAACACCTATTAAAACCAACAGCAGCAGCAGGACAGCTCAGTCGCCATGTTTTACCTCACCCTACCCAGTAACAGTTCGCTGGATGTGTTTCCTGACAACACCGTGGCCAAGTACGTGACCCAGTTACCGCAACCGTTGTATTTACCTGGACGATGGGAATGTGGCCTCGTGGATATCCAATACCCTTACTCGAGGTACAACGTGCGAGCCAATGAAGTGTGGTACGACGTGACCTACGAAGGAAAAGACACCCGACTCACCCTCCCCGAAGGCCAATACGATACTCCCAAGGAGTTCATGGGTGGGCTGTCAAGACTGTTGCATTATAAGGCTCTACGGGAGGTCACGAATACTTCAAAACCCATCAAAACCTATCCCTTCAAGAATCACGTGAACTTCGATTACAACGCACACAACGGCAAGGCAGAGCTTATCGTCACCGCCAACGCGAGTGTCGTACTGAGTCCTATCCTACAGCAAATGCTGGGTTTCGATCTACGGACGTTCGCTGGTCCCACCGCCCACCAAGGCGAGATCCTGATGGCTATGAAGTCGGGTATGTACGGACTCTACGTCTACTCGGACGTGGTGGACAACCACATCGTGGGCGATATCAACACACCTCTGTTACGGGTGGTGTCCATTAAAAAGTTGTATGGAGATCAAGTAACCCACAGTTTCACCCACATGCTCTACCTGCCCGTACGACAAACCCACATCAACACGATCACGGTGGATATAAGAGATGACACGGGACGACCGGTGGCATTCGAACGCGGAAAAGGGGTGGTGACACTTTATTTTCGACAAGCACGTGCTCCCCACTTTGCATAATGAAGGTGCTTTACGAGTGCGATGCACGCAGCTATATGGGCTATTATGCCCAACATGCCGGGGGTGGCTTTCCGGTTTTTAGTGGTGCACGCATGCAACGTGGACATGGACTGGGGAACATACTCGGGAGCATCGTCAAAACGTTCCTGCCCTTGGTGACGCGTGGGGTGAAAGCAATCGGCAAACAAGCGGTACGCAGTGGACTGCAAGTCGCCGGTGATGTCTTGGGGGGTACGGCACCTAAAGAAGCCTTGAAACGGCGGGCCAAAGAAGCGGGAGGCGTCTTGATAGCCAAAGCACAACGCACCGTAGGGAATAAAAGAGCTGCCCCACCGAGACCACGCACCAGTCGACGACCGACCCAGCGACGACGCACATCGAAGACCCGGGATATCTTTTCTTAAACATGTCCTTGATCCACGCAGAGTCCTGCCCCTCCACCAACAGTGAATTTGATTTGTGGACCGTGCCACCCACACAGACCAGTGCCGAACAAGGATTATGGGTGGAGCATCTCCCGCTGTCCAGCATCAACGCAACAGGGCCCATCGAGTTCACCATCAGTAATGCGGATACGGCCCATACATACTTGTATGTGAAAGCCAAGATCGTCAATGGAGATGGCACCAGAATCGCCGACCAAGCAACGGTGGGCCCGACGAATCTCTGGCTGCACTCGATGTTTCAACAGGTGGATATATTTCTCAGCGACAAACTCACCAGTGACTCGACCAACACGTACCCCTATCGAGCCTACATCGCATGGGCGAGAGGCTAAAAAATCTCAACTGACAGCCGCTTTATTCTACCAGGACAAAGCCGAGCACATGGGCGCAGAGAACGACAATACGGGATATAGCAAACGGAAGGCTTTGACCGCGAACGGCGTCTCGGTGGATATGATCGGTCGACTGCACGCAGACATGTTCATGCAAGACCGATACCTCTTGAACAAGATCCCCATCAAAATCCGACTGATACGGGCGCCTCCGACCTTCGCCTTGATGGCCACTAACGTAGAGGCGCATGTAGCTGACTATAAGATTGTCATCGAAGACGCAGTCCTGTATGTCCGAAAAGTGAAACCGAATCCAGCCGTTCAATTGGGACACATGAAAGCCTTGGAAACAAAACCAGCCCAGTACCCTATCCGACGTGTACAAACCAAAGTGTTCTCTGTGTCTGCTGGAAATATGAGCGCCAACAAAGAAAACCTGTTCCTGGGGGAACTACCCAAGCGATTGATCCTGGCCTGTGTGGAAAATACCAGTTTCAGTGGAGCCTACCCAGAGAATCCGTTTGACTTTAAACATTTCGGCATCAATTTTGTGGCCCTGCGTGTGGATGGACAACAGGTGCCAGCCACGGCCTTAACACCGAACTTTGGGCGCGCGAATTTCATTCGAGCCTATCAAAGCCTGTTTACAGCCACCGGTCAAATCAACCAGGACGAAGGGAATTTCATCAGTCGGGAGGACTACGGGAACGGATACACGTTGTTCTGTTTCGATTTGACCCCTACCTTAGAGAACGACCATCAGCTGGCCCTGGCCAAGCAAGGCAATTTACGGTTGGAAATCCACTTTCTACGAGCCCTCCGGAGCACCGTCAATGTGATCTGCTACGCCGAGTTTGACAACATCATTCAAGTGGACAAGGCGCGCAACGTGCTGTGTGACTTCTCCACCTAACATGGATACAGACCAGATAACCACCGTGCTGGAGAATGACCCAGAGACACGTATGATGTTTCAAGGGGTGTTCGCCCGAGATGTGTTCCCATTAGACCGTGTGTATCCTGCTGCCTACGTTCTCAACACGGACCCGATGGATCGGCCCGGTGAACATTGGGTGGCCGTGTACTTGACAGAACAGCAGGGCGAATACTTTGACCCGTACGGCCTACCACCCCTCCATCCCGAATTAACAGACTTCATGGATCAAGGCACATAGACGTGGTGTTGGAGCAGTCAAACGTTGCAAAGCCTGACCAGTAGCGTGTGCGGACAATATTGCTTGTTTTACCTGTACCATCGATGCCGGGGAAGACCCTTATCTACCATAGTACAGATGTTTGACGAGTACCCCAAGGCCGAGGACCGAGATGTACTCGTATATGACTGGGCCGCCCGTTCTGGGCTTGAATTCTTTCAATGTACACACGCCCGCTGTTCTGGGCTTAAGTTTACAAGCCCCCTGTTCTGGGTTTCAGTTCTTTCAATGTACAAGCCCCTTGTTCTGGGCTTCCGTTTTCACGTGGTTGTTCTCATGTTGTTGTTGTTCACTGAATAAAAAACAAAATGAGATCTCACCAAAAAACCCTGTCTTGTGTGTTTTATTCATAATGCATCAATGCCCAATGTGGAGATTCAGTCAAACTGAAATCAGTGGTGTAGGATGGGGCGAAAATGTAACCCATCAATGTTAGAATGCAAGAGCACTATAGTAAAATAGAGAGCCAATGAAATCAGCCCACAGACCAAGTACGTGTTTTGGTCTAGGTTTGGAGCGGCCATTTCATTGAGGTGCGTGTAAAGGAAGACGGTGAGTGAAGACTCGTCCAACACGTATAGATTAAGTTTATTACTATAAGTTCTATGTATTTTTAAATATGGAAAAACCCGGATGTAAGATGAGAACCCGGATGTAAAACCACAGTACCCAGATGGAAGACGGAAAAAAACCCCACTGGGAAACCCGGATGTAGGCGCGGACGTAGGCGAAAGCATCCTAGTACCCGAATGTAAGCACAGACGTGTACCTAGTACCCGTCCATTGGTTCTTTTCTCGATCGCTCATTGGCTCTTTTTCTCGACCGCTGATTGGTCCAAATGGACCTGCCCATTTTTCCCAGGTTCATCTAGAATCCCCATTTTGTGCTCAAGCTCTGACTATATCGATGCCGCAACATTGTCTCATTGGACATTGGACCTTTTGACCTGGGTGTGACCTTTGACCTTTTGTCCCGCGCGCGCACTGCCGGTGATGACGCGCG